>JAOBRD020646224.1:0-15181 GCA_027575215.2 Hydrozoanthus sils
ATGGTTGGCTGTCTTTCTTAGTCATGTTATTTAGGGAACTATTATTTACACGTTTTTTAATTTTGATTAAGCAACAAATACTATTTATAACAAGCAGAAGAAACATCTTGAAACAGAGCGTATACCAAAGAAAACGCTCAGTCGTAAATCAAGAAAGGCTTCCTTTCAATTCCTTTAGTCCAATTTCGAGCTAAGTGGCCCATCAGGTCGGCGCTTGTCTCCAGTTTCCGTAGTGTTAAGCGGATGAGAGTCTTTGACTCCTCCTGGACAGGACACTAATCTATTGCAGGTTAGCCCCAGCAGAACTGGTACTCATTTATACAGCTGAGTCGACTGAAACAAGTCGGGTAAAGTGTCTTACTCAAGAAGAACACAACACAGTGGTCTGAATGGGCTTGAACTTGGGACCCTAGGATAACGAGTCGAACACCACTAACTGTGTTCCACTTTTCTATCTTTTTTTCCTGATCTGAATTTATTCAATAAAAGTAGAGCTTTTTTAGCATGGTATTCCAGGCAACAAACATCTTTCCTCCTTGATTTTTTCAAATCATGTAAAACTAGCAAAAAATGGTAAAATAAAAGTGTTGTTGTTGTTGTTGCTCGGCCACTGTGCCACCGACTAAGGCATCTGAGGTTCTGATAAATTATTATTGTTTGTTCAGATACGAGTTGCTCATTTCGAGCCTGACAAGGTAGCAGTTTGTGGTGAAGGAGTGTTTCCACGGCTGATGTTTGATCTGCCATTGAACACGGAAGATTTCCGATACCCAGAACTACTAAAAGATGCAAAAGTTAACTTGGAAAGGGAAGAAGAGAAGATGGCAGCGGAAGATACAGCCTTTAGAGACGTCGTTGATGTAAGCTAACTGTACAGACAAATTTTTGAAACTGTTAACATTTCAAACTTATAGTTTAAGATAAGTGGTAAGGTGACATCGTGGTTTAGCTGTTGAAATTTAACCTTACGGAAGATGAAAAGTCGATGTCTCTTGCCCGTTCGAATGAGATGAGTACAATTAAGTGCTTTACCTTACTTTAAGTTCTTCTGTGATTTTGTCACAAGGAGTAACTGGCAGGTTTCCAATAAATTTAGTTTTCAAAACGCAATAGTACCACTGTTGACTGGTAAAATATGATAAAAGTAACATATCTTGTTCATGGATATAGAAGTGTATATACGTTGAACCAGTTTTTTTTTTCATAAAAAAATAATTTTATATTGTTATCTTTCTTACTTCCAAACTCCGATTTTATAGCTAAATATATGTTTCATTTAAGTTGTAGTTAAGTTCTGCAGGGTAGCATATTCTACAAGAAGTATATATTCCTTTGCTTTTACTTATTGTAGACTGGAAGTAGCTGCGACCTTCAGATGGAGATTGAGCGCCTTGTGGTTAAACAACATGCCTTGGGACTAAAGGATGTTACAAGATCCATATCTCATGTCCACTTCTCAGGAACGAAGGCATCGCAGAAGAAACAGAAAAATAAGTACGAGTTGTTTGCAGAGATTAAATAATTGTTCCAAAGTTTGCTAGAAATCTTTTATTTCTGTCGACGTGCTCCTATGTTTTTTCGACTGTGTTGTGATGTAATATATTGCTTATATTAAATACTACAACTGGCAAAGTCGAGCTGCCTTCTGAAAACTGTGTCTAATCAGAGCATGGGCTGTTATTAAGCATCATCTTCGTTGGTTTCTTGCTGTGTTATAGATTGTTCAAGGGGCATCCAACTCTTTTGTCTTCTTATCCCAGTCACTCCTGTCATAATTACATTTCCTTGTTCTTATTTGTTTTCTCACAGGTTCGTTAGTGATTAAATAGTTTCTTCATAGGTTCGTTTATTATTTAGTCTCTTCAGTTTAGCCTAAGGGATTTAGGTATGCCGAGTGATTAGCAGTAATTTGGGTTTTATTACTGCTAAATGAACTCTCTACTGGTTTGATTGTACTAGGGCACAGATGGTAAACTACCTGTTGGATTTTGGCTATGTGGTGTACGGCACAGTGCGCTCGCACGTGGTTCGAGTCACAAATAACGGTGTTCTACCAGTGTCGTTTGCCCCAGATAAGTCGTACTTGTCAGGAACAGGTTTTGTAGTTGATCTGGACAGGGTCAGAGGGCTTCCAGGGGAGCCGGAACACGAGAGCTTTGATTTCCTGGTGACGTTCGATCCACGTGCAGCGAATGTTCCCCTCGGACCACTAATGGCGCATGTACCCATACACGTGTTGGGTGGACCCACCTTTGGGTTGCAGATGAAAGCAAATGTCGCAATGCCAGGAATGGCAGTTTCCACTAATTCGCTGGATTTTGGAACTGTGGAATGTGGACAGTGCAAAGTGATGACCATCCAGTTACACAATCAACAACAAGTCAGGTGAGAATTTAACTGTTCAAAAAAAACCCTCAATCTTTATTAAATTTCAAATAGCATATCCAATCCAGAAACTGCTCAGATGTTAGCAAAATTGGTTGTTTTTGATGGAGGGGGAAACCAGAGTACCCGAAAAAAACTTCTTATGTTGGAGAGGAACCACAAACCCAGCTCACATACTTCCCTGGCCGAGAATTGAGCCTTGGCCGCATTGGTGAGTGCTCTACCACTAAACCAACCTGACGCCCCAACTGTTGCAATAGTATTCACACCAACTCCCGATCACGCTTTGAGCTTTGGCAGTGATACGCAATATTGACTCCCATTTTGCTAATGTTAAGGTTACATGATTGTGAGCAATTTCACCTAAATGATTTTTTTCTTCACTTTTTTGATACTGTTAATTTCAAGGCATCGATGTTAAAAATCCTGCTAAATATGTTGCTTGAATTTATTTTATAAAAAAAGATGCGATTGGACATCAGAACCTTCAGAAGAGAAAAAGAAGAAGGTGAGGAGACTCTTCCTGTATTAGTTCTGTTTTGCAATCGAAGGTTAAAGAAATGATAACCGTTTTAACTTTTTGCATAAGTGTGTCTTAAATTTTTGTCCAAATCTCTAACCAGAGTATCATAGCGTTGCTATCAAGACAAAGAACTCTAGACTCCAATGCAACATAAGCATTTTACGTTCTTCAAGTACACTGTCTGTCATAATGTATGGTGAAATCATTGATGATATTTAAATTTAGTACCTTGCTTTTCAGGTCGCCCTTCGTTTGTCAGAATCTAGATAATCTAGATAACTTAAAGTAACATGTTTGCTGTTTTAGCTTAAGTGCCAGGCAGAACAATCTGTAAAAGTATTTTACTTGTTAATGGTTGTGTTTCTCAACAGTCCAACAAGATGATTCCTCTTCATCTGAGGAAGAAGGTTCGTGCCGAAAAACCTAAACCGCTTCATTTTGAGGTGATGCCACCCATAGGTAGCCTGTTACCGGGTCAGAGGGTCAACGTTCAGATCAAGTTTATGCCAACGGAAGAGGTACAGTTAGTTACTGCTTGAGATAGAAACCATTTTTGTTAACGCAGTGTCTTAGGATCAAAAGCATGCATTGCTTTGCTCAAAGTTTTGCACCTAAGCCATAATACTAACTTATTTGTAGATGACTTGTAGTTTTTGCTAGAACTTCGAGTGTTCGATTTCCGTTTAGAAGCACTACCTTTTGAACAACATAAAATTTGGAAAAGAATCTTGTTTTAGTATACTGAAATCAACTTTATTGGTACTAACAATTGTCATTTTGTTCTAAATTATAGATCTCATACGCTCAAAAGGTGGTCCTTCGTATAGCGCAGAGTGCCAACCGCCATGCCATCAGCGTGACAGGGCGGGGAAGCGAGCCAAAAATTGAGTTTGACAAGACACTTATTGAGTTTGGACCAGTACTACCCCACTCACCTGGAGACGAAAAGGAAGTTGTTATAAAGAATCCGTTGCCCTTTCCAGTCGAGATTTACTCATTGGAGTTTGATAAGGAATATTTGGAGGAAGAAAAGGTACTTCAGTGGATAGCAGGACAGACATTGTCTTTTCTTAATTTAGAGAGCCAATCATCGTCTTGCCTTTATGCCTGAGTGGCACATAGGGCCATTTAGAGAGCCAATCCTGTTTAGGAAATCGATTTCGACAGCTGAATTTAAAAGATACTTCTGTAAACATAATTGTTGAGTTATCTCGTTGGGTAAGGTTTTGAAATCTACCAAAACGTATGGATGTCCGTTGTTACTTTAACGGAAGCTTGCATACGTTGGAATGAGTCATATTTCTAAATGAAGATAACTGTGTTTTAAAACCCGAGCAATGGTAGCAATGAAGGGGCTAGAAAACGTTTTTGCTTTCGAAATAAATTAAAAACTGTTTGCCACTGCCTTTGGTGTATTGTGAAAATTAAATGCTTGTGCACTTGCACTTGTTTTGTTTCCTTTCTTATTCTTGTTTATGCGACTGTTTCCATTACAGGTACTGAGAACTATGAAAGGCTATGATGAATATAACACAATTTTACTGCCTCCGCGGCAGCCTGGAAGCAAGCTACCACAGGAAGTCCTGAATGCATACAGTGAGCAGCAGAAGAAGAAGGAGGAAGAAGAGAAAGCCCAGGAAGAGGCCAGAGCCAAGCTTGCTGCTGAAGGAGCAGACGAGGGTGGAGAGGAGGAGTATGGGATACCTCAAATGACCACTGTCCCCCCTAGTGTGCCATCGGCAGATGACAACGTTAACAGTGACGACAAACGCCTAAAGGACGGTATGTAGCAATCACGGAACGTGCTTCTTACTGGAATCTGTCGTTATTTTACAAATAAAAACACATTTTTGGCTTGGAAGGGAACTACAACAAAGTAGATGTCGCATCTTTTTGACCTTCCAACACATTCGTTCGTGGTCGGAAGGTGCGTGTATTGGAAAGTGAAAGGAGGTAAAAAAATGCGATTCTTCATTATTTCATAGGAAGTTGTTAGTGTAGGGTTATACGTTCATCTTATCAACTAGTTCCAAGTTTATTCTAATAATTTGAAAGTCCAAACCCTAAATAAATTATAGTAATTAGCCCGAGTAGAAAAAAGGCGGAAAGATAAGACAAGGCTTTAGCAGAACTGTTCAACCATTTATCGGCTATGATTGTAAGTAATTAAGCTTTTTTCCATCAATGGTATATAGAAAACAACTGATGTATAGAGCGTGGTGGTGCTTCCTTTTAAAAATATTGGAAGTTTCCTTTTAAGAACAAGTGCACATCAAAGGATTAACTTCATTTCCAAATACCTAAAGCAAGATGGTATACTTTTCCAGTGAGGTATATCATCACAAAATGGTACAAGCGATGGAATTGTTTGAAAGTATTGTATATTGGCACTTTCACTGAACCATATGTCAAGTGTGTCAACATTACCATTCCACTGATGTTTTTTTTAGTAATTTCACGGCTTTGTGACACAGTTATCTTAATGTGTATAACAGTATACACGTTAGTGTGTTGGTAAGTCAGTGTTCGACACTAACGCTAGTCCACTAGCCCAGGACTAGTAAAACTTTATGGTTGGTTAGTGAAACTGCACTCATATTAGGCTACTAGCCCCTAGACTTGTTAGTTTTTAAAATGGACTTAAAAATAGCGTTGAGTAATTGAGGAAAATGGTTTCTACCAGTGGCTTGACCTTTTTGGCTAGTGATTCATTGTGCTTACTAGACCACTGCCTAATATTTAGTGTCGAGTACTGTATGCAACAATAAGGTGATGTCAAAAATCAAACTGTTTTACTGCCGCAGCGGAAACAAATAGCTTGGGCGTTGGTGAGCTGGAAATAACCCCTGTATCGGCTGCAATTGCGCGTTATCTTGGTATTGACCTAACTGCCGAAGGAAAGGCTGCTCGTAATCGCCGTGGCATTGCCCTGGTTCTGAGTGGAGCACCACTGTCAGGAAAGACCGCAACGGCTGTGGCTCTTGCCAAGAAGTATGACGCTTGCCTAATTACTGTTGATGCCGTCATTACTGAAGCTGTTTCATCCGGGAGTTCATCAGCAGGTATAACTTGCACTTCTCAAACTAGGCTGGTCTCGGTGACGCACATTGGAGTAGAAACGGATAAATAAAGGGTTTAGAGAACCTTCTATGGCAGAAATAAAAGAAACAGGTGGATAATAAATCCAGACGGATAATATTTTTTCGTAAAAACGTTGCCCTGGTTTCGCTCAGGGCAAAGTTCTTACGAAAAAAATATTTTTGGTTGCTGTGATTTTTGGTTATTTTAATTTCTTTTATACAGCTGAAGGTTTTATTTGAGGCCATTTGTAGAAAGTGATCCATTTGCTTTGTATATTTTTTTATTGTCTTACAAGGACCAACGATACTTGGTCCTCTCAAGTCTTCAGTGTATCATCCGTTGCAGTCAACCTCCACGCTGTTGTTAACAACTACTTGAAGAAAGACTTTAATGTCATAATACTCGCTAAAATTGATAAAATAGTTAAAAGGCTAAAAATTTTACAAAAAGTTAAGTCCAAACGTTTTCGACTTAAAAGTCATAATCAGGGAATGATGTTGGTGGTTTAAGTCGAAAATGTTTTGATCATCAGGGAATAGATGATGACTTTTAAGTCTTAAACGTTTGGATTTTAATTTTCATACCACTTTTGACCTTTTAACTATACCCGCTGTGTTTTCTGTTCTACACTCATACATTTTTTTCACATCTTTGTAAGTTGTCTGACTAAATTTAACAAGCGGGCTTTTTGCGGTGCTAAAACGTTGATGCTGTTCCTAAGATTGAATTCAGTCACTTCCAACAACTTGCTGTTGCTACCTTACAACAGTGATCGATAAAGGAACTCGCTGACTGGTTTGTTGTTGCTCCTAGCCGTACGAGCCCGAGAGCTTTGCTCTGCTGCAGCCAAGGCAGCAAAAGAAGCCGAGGCCGCTACTCTTCCAGCTGCTGAATCTGGTGCAAGTGGGCTGAGTGTTGAAGCTGTGACTGCACACACTGCACAGAATCTAACCCCAGCAGGAACAAACACTGGAGGCTCGATCATCGGGGCGCCCAGTCTGATGGCTAAAGAAGGCCGTAAGACATCCACTATTGGTGGAACAAGGGGCCATGCAGCCCAAACAGGCAAAAACCTACCCGCTGTTCAGCAATCCCCTCCTGCCACTCCACCCCCTGCAGTACCCCCAGGTCGTAAGTTAAGTGTAAGCGCCAGCGTCGGCGGGGAACATGGACTCTACAGCTGCGTGCTTCCTGAGGATTTGCTTGTAGAGTTGCTGGCAGAGAGGTTGCAGGTAAGTAAGTCATATTTGATAAAAAAAAAAAAAAACTAATGAGTTTTGTTACAGCGACAGGGATCGCGACACAGGGAAGAGCCCCAGTTGCATGTCAGTACTCTGAAGTCCTTAATAATAGTATATGTACTATTATTTATTTTTGACTAAATTTCCACTCTATATGGGCCTTATTTGGGACTGATTTCTGGGTTTCTGAAGCCAAGCATATTTACTGCAGGTTTTCAGGCTATCAATATTCTTCTTCTGGGACACAATGCTCAGTGTTTTACATTCGTCAATCCTCATTTTTGACAAGAAGCAGCACCCATCTCCAAGAAAAAAATGTTATTTCATACTTTTTTTATTAGTATTACGGTTTATTTTACAGACTTGTATTTGAAATCTTTCCACCCTATACTACTATTCCATTCTATATTATTATTAATTTTGAAAGATTTCTCCAACCTGTACCACTATTCTGCTCTATACTATTATTAGGGACTTCAAAGTAATCCCTAAAGAAACGCGACTGTATTTAAGAATACCAACTGGTTGAAAGCAGACCAGTTGGCTATTTACAAGTGTCGTGGATTTGACTCTCGGATCACTGAAGCCAAATTCTGTCATTTTGAACCTGGTACTATCGCATGCAAATCCAGCCCCCTATAATAAACCGCAGAGCCATGCTGCCTCTTCATATAGCACACAAGATCAAGCACCTAGAAACTGTAACGCTTTTTATAACGGAAATATGTAACAATATCTCAACTGTTGGTGTTCGCTTTCTATTACAGTTAAGCGATTGCCAGCGTGGTATTGTCTTTGATGGATTGGAAACACTCTTTAGTCCAAACATGGCTGCCACATGTACCGCCATACTACGTGCTATTAACAACCGCAAGTACATCTTCTTTGTCACGCTGAATCTTGATCAGATCCATCTGAAAGCTGTTAATGAAAAGCGAAAAGAAGAAAAAGGTTTGATTTTTAATTCTTTTTAATATAAAGATTGTTAATAATCAGTTTGCACTGCAGTTCGTTACTGTCACTTTTTATTGTATGGTACAAAAGAGAACTCTGTAAGAAAATGCTGTGCTTGTTTACCATTTGAAACAAGGCTGTCATCACGGATCGAAATTTACTTTTATTTCTCAAGTAACCGGCTGGTTTCCAGATGCAGAATTTTGGTAGCCTTAGCGCAAGGGGGGTAGCCATATATACTTTCAACATGCACTGCACAACACTCACTTACACATATCAGGTTGCATAGTGTAGGGTTCCCTGCACTTAGCTCGACATTTCGGACAAGGCCAGGTAACTGGAGCCGTGGTACCCTGCGAGGTAGCACCACGAGATGTAACACCTAAATGCCACACTGAGTCGTCCAAAGAATCCACCAAAAAGTTATGAATACAAAGGTTGGAATAGAAATAGAAATACAAAACAGATCAGAATTTTGGTAGCCTTAGCTATCCGTTATGTGTTATCCGTATACTATGTTTGCGCCGAATTTTTTGTAGCCTTAGCTATCCGTTATATGTTATCCGTATACTATGTTTGCGCCTGTAGCTGTGTGTGCAAGAATAGTTGCATTTCTTTTCAGATTTGTTTGTCCAAGAAAGTAGATAAGCTTCATTCGTTCATCACCTTGCCTATCATTTTATTAGAAACAATAACTAATAGTAGATCAGCCGGAAAGGTTCCACACAATCTTGTTGTAGCCAGCTCTGTAGCAGTTCTAAGAATCTTGTAGCCAGTGTTCATTTGTGGCAGCATTGGCCATCTATAAGTGGCAAGTTTGAGCCCTGCTGTCATGAAGGTAAATAAAAGTTGAGATAAAATTACATGAAACGGACTTACTAAAACTACTTACACCTTTAACAGTTTTCGGATAAAAGCAAATATAAGCACAGCCTCATTTTTGAGAAATTTTTATCAAAGATTGTGGTATTGGTGAAGATGATGGCGTGGGGAAGATGAAGCAGCCACCCCGGCCAGTTTATCAGAATGTAACTTCTCCTTACATTACTGATACAAATAAGACACATTTGATAAGAAGAATTTGGGAAATTATCAAGCAAACCACTAAGGATTATTAAAAGCAAGATTCTCCCCAACTATTAAAAAGAAAAGTACGGATCCATGCTTGGAGAATTTATCAACGCAACATTTGTCATGTTTAGGGCTAAAATGTGAGTTGATTGTACTGATGTTTGTCTGTGGCTCCCCTTAAAGCGAAACTGGAAAAGAAGCGAGAAGAGGAGGAGAAGATACGTTTGGAAGAGATGTCGGAAGACGAGTACGATGCACTAACTGAGGAAGAGAAGGCGGAAGTAGACAGAAAACATTTAGAGCAAAAAAAGGAGAGACTCAAACGAGAGAACGAAAAACAGGAACGTGAGCGCAGGGAGAGAGAAATGCAAGCGTTGCTTGAAGAAAAAAGACTTGAAGAAGAAAAGTAAGTTTTACGTTTGGTCTACTTCATTTCCGCTAGTTACTCGGGCTTCCTGTGGAAGAGCCCGAGTATTAAAATGCGGTTCATCCACAAAACTCAGAACTTTCCGAAAAGTCAGTTCCGGCGTATTTGCGCAATCTCGAGTTTCTGCTTCCGGTGCAATCTGCGCTCATGTTTGGGTTTTTTCAAGGCGCCATTTTGTAGATTTCGAAACTCATCATTTATTGAGGTATTTGAGAAGGCAGAAAGTGATTGTGAACAGAACAGAAACAGAGTTGACAAAACTAACCTTACAATTCACTTGACTAAAAACATTAATTTTTAAATACGTGGAAAGCTTTGATGCAGATGAATACAAGAAACCTGGTATACTGTCAGTCTCTAATTAAAAATCAAGAACAAAAAGAAGGGCGCGATGTCAAACCGAAAGAGCAAGTATCTACCACATTTATTTAACTGCATTTGTTTTAACGAACTTAGGTGCCGTTTTTATATCCGCCGTATTGCCTCATTTTGTATTCTTGTGTGATGCATTAGAAACGAGGAACGCGTTACTTCCCTGAAAATAGATATGACAGATTTCAGGTCTTGTCGTGACAAGTTTGTTCTTTGTAAGTACAGTCGTGTAGTCGTGAGCGTGAACCAGCAGAAATTCTCCGCAGAAAAAAAAAAGGCGTTTTCATGTCTACTTGACACATCTCGAAACTGTCAACATTGTGTTCGCTCCGCTGTATACACTTAATTGGGTAAATTTAAGAAAACTGTTCGAAAAGAGGCATTTAGTCGTCTTTTTAAAAGAAATTCAAGACGATCGAGCGATCTAGTAAAAAGACGGTCAATCCTTACATGGAGTTGCATGTTTAGAACTTTCATGATCCAAGGTCAAGGAAAACCATTAGAAGTGTGCGCGTACAACTAAACTTTGTACCGAATTTTGTATATATTTCGGCTATACCGCCTATTCGTCTTCGATCGTTTACACAAAAGTTGAAACAAATACATGATATCAAAAAACTTCATATCGCAAAAGTAAAATATCCAAAAATCGATGGGCAAATATTTTGCGAATTGCGATGTGCTAATTCGAACCCTGTTAATATTGCTCTACTTATTGAAAAAGTTAAAATTTAATTTGGGCCTAGACTTTCAGTAGCCTATAGCTACTGCTAAAAATTAGAAACGACTAAAAGTTCTTACAAGAATGTTCCGAGCTCATTCGCCAATATACGGCATCATCAGGGATTAAATAAACAGTAAAAAGCGTAGGGGAGTTCTAAGAGTAAATGCCGGCTAATTCGTGACATAGATTATAGATCTGAATAATACTATAAAATTCTCGCGATAATTGCGCAACCTTGAGCCAATACTCAGTAACTGTTTTTCGCCATGAACCCATAGGAAGCCCAAGTACACGCCTAAACGGCGTCTATTTTGGATATAGAATACATTTACAGCAAATAGTCTACCAATTAATCTTGCTTGAGAGTTTGTTAGGAAGACAATAGAGACCTTAAGCACGAGACGACGTGTTGTCATGGAGGGCAACCGGAAATCAAATATCAATAGTTGACGCGTTCTTGCACACGTCTTGCGGTTGTGGTGATAGTCACGGAGGCCGCTAAGACGCTTTTCACCTCCATGACGAACACCACGACCGCATGACGTACGCAAGTACGCATCAACTACTGATGTTTGATTTCCGGTTGCCCTCCATGACAACACGGATGTCTCGTGCTTAAGGTCTCTAATGGCAATCAGCCACGGAGAATGTTTAGATTGTAAGTTGGGGACAAATTTGGGAAAAACATTCAGCGTAGATAGGAAAGGCCTCAGTAAATAACATTTTTAACCGTTTTGTTCATAAAGTATTTTTACATCTTATCCGTGCAATGGTTTGAGTCCAGAGTTACATCAATTTGCTTATAAGCACGGGGCTAGATTAAGTGCTCAGCATACCAGTCCGTCACTACTGGATTTAACGATTGATAAGCATTTGGACGGTTCTTAATACAAAACTATCTCTTTCTGTTATAAACTCTTTTTTCTTCGAACGTAGAAATCAGAAAGGCAAGAGACGAGGACAAGCCAGCCAGCAGGGTGGGGCTGGATCAAAAAAGGGTCACGATGGTAAAGCAGACAAGAAAGGTGATAGGAGTAGTGACAAACTGACCCCTGGCAGGGCCACTGGGGTTCCCCAAGGACAGGATGGAAAAGCTGAAAGTCGAGTGGCAGCGCCCTCAGTTATCTCGGAACGTTCAGACAGCAGTGAGTTGCCAGAAGAAAAGAAGAGACTCAGTGTTGCTAAAGTGGGCAAGCATCCTCGGCAGTCGTCAGCTGCAATTCAGCCGCCGCCACACATCGAGGATCCAAAGCCACCTTCGGAAGAAGATGAGAAAGAGAAAGAGTTGACCAAAAGGTATATCACCCGTATAAAATCTCATACTATTTATAAACACATATGTAGCTTCAAGTGAGGCCTTACTACTGGAAATTAGGAATGACCAAACTCTCAGCTAATCCTGTAGCTCAGTTGGTAAGAGCGACGTAGATCTATTTTGTCTCTCTTTGTGTTGGATTGTTTCTCATTTTCAGTGGGAAAGTCCTTGTTCGATGCTTTGTGTTGTGTTTAAATATATGCCACACTACTTGTATATAGAGGATGTCAAACGGTGGCGCGAACATGTGTTTATCTTCGAGTGGAAAAAAAGAGATTTCACGAGTGTAGTGAACGAACTCTTTTTTCTTTTATTATATAGCTATGAGTGTTTGTTTGTACCGAAATGAGCTGGGAAAACAAAGAAATGAACCAGCTCTTTCAAATTTTGCGATAACCAACCAGCTCTCCCAAATTTGCAATAATCAACCAGCTCTTCCAAATTTTGCGATAATCAACCAGCTCTACCAAATTTTTCAAAGGTTCATACTGTACGAGTCAAGCAGCCGTGACATTGCTAACATTCTGGAGAACTGGGACCGAACGACAGGAAACATTCATCGTGCTGAAACTCCAAAGTCAGAGAGTCAAGAACAAGATCAGCCGCCCCAGGCCCCCTCAAACAAGCGGTTCAGAGACAAGAAAGAAAAAGAAAAGGAGAAAGACAAAATAAAGGTACGTGGCAATTTCTAACTTCTGTAGCATTTTCAACTGCATTTCTATTTATGAAAATATGCAATAGCAATAGTTGACGAGTTTGACCCAAATGTCTCACTTGGACTTTGATGAAGGCACTGTTAAACCCATGGATTTGCTTTCAATTTTGTTCATACCACACAAAATTGCAGCTAGTGCTGTTCCATCTCACATTCTGATGTAATAATCACAGCCTTGTAAACAAGCAAAGACACAGGCTTCGTTAGATTCAAAATGAGGCATTTGGGTCAAATACTTCAACTCCATTATGTTCTACTTCTAAGTGAGCCTAGCTAAATCATCACGTTAAATGTGGATTCGTTTCGTGCAGGTTGCAGAGTCGCCATTGTCGGGAACAAGCGGACATCAGGAAGAAGACGAAGAAGGAGGGAAGAAGCCAGATGGGTTTGGGGTTCCTCAGCTTATGCTGGAGGTAACAGACCCTATTGTCTCGCAGATCTCTTCCGTTGAGGCTGCAGGCCTGTTGCCCTCGCAAGAAGAAGTAAGTGATTGCTGAAACTATGATTTTGTTAGTGAGAATGTGAGCAAGCTGTTTTCAGGAAACTAGGCGGATACTGAAATTCAAATTAATATCAAAAATTGATATCTTCGAATTAAGAACACGCTTCCTTGCCCATTATTGGATGCAGGCCTAATAATTATATACACTTATATATATTTTCCCAGGAAACAGTTTTGTTTTCCCGAGAGTTCTTATGTATGTGAGGGAAACATCAGAATTCGAGGGAAAACAAAACTAACTTGTTTCCCGAGGGACTTTACGTTAAGTGCTTTGTTATATATTGAGACTTTTCCTTAAACAACCATATAGCGAAAACAAACAAAGACGGCGGCGGGTATCAAGTGCGCAATTGTATCCCGGTCGGGATACATTTGAACTTGATCAGGGGCACTTGACCAAGAGTCAACTAATCACAGTGTTCGGTTTTTTGTGCGAAAGTCTAGGTATATAACATTACTATTTGGCCGATGTGGCCTAGTTTAGTACAAAACTCTCATGCATAAAAGATTATTCAAAGGGAACCTTTGTTTCTTTTTATTGCTGCCGATCTAGGTTCTGGATGGCCTTGGACTTGGTCCCCAGGGTCCTCCTATCCCTCCTCCTGCCACATTTGCTGTGGTCCCGTATCCAGTACGCCGGCGGCCTCCTCTTGGCTCCGAACCTCCTCATCATTACATCTTCGTGGCATCTTCTCCAGATGATCCTAACGTAGCACAAGAGGATAAAGCAAAGGAAGCCGATGTTGAACCGGAGAAAACCCCAGAGAAACCAACAGAGAAGGTAATAATTGGCTCCTCGTTTGAGGAAAAGGACTAGTTGCGTTGATGAACAATTTTACGCAAGACAATTAGGTTAATTTTGATATTACTTGTGATTACAATGATTATTAAGATTTGTACCGTGGTTATATGTGATACGAACTTCGCGGTTATGAACGCAATGTAAGCAATTGCGAAAGAGTAGCCTGAAAAAATGCCCTAACCAACTGAGCTATGAAGCTACATCTGTTGGGAGCAGGTCAATTCTAGTGGGTCCACACTACAACTTCTTGTTCATACTGACTCAATCTTCAACGTGCTCAATTCTTCAAGCTCAAAATCGAGCTCAACCTAGTTCTGCACAGTGTAATTAGACACTATCTTTGTTTTTCTCAAAACAATAGGAACATGGGAGTAGGAAGGGAGGTTTGCGGGCCAGTCGAGACAAGGACGAACGAGAGAGTGGTGCCAAGTCGCGTCGAGAGAGACAAAGTTCAGCTCGCAAGGGAAGGCGAGGTTCAATCGGAGCCTCCTCCCCTCCACCAAGCATCACCCCAGGAACAGGGGATGAAGAGACTGGGTAATGGTGACCTTCTCTTCCTTTTCAATAATCTCATCACCGTTATGTACTTTGTAATATAGAGGGCAAAAATTCTTCGATTTGATTCAGGGCTTCTGGAATTTCGCGATTACGCGATTTCGCGAAATTTGCTTTTTTCCGCGTAATTTCGTGAAATTCATGTAAAATCAGTCGTTCGGAAAAAAATAACACCTTTTTTATTTTATATGAAAACCTGATAAGTTTTAGCAGTTCTCTGACTTCTTGAAATTAATTTAAAACCCTTCAAAACATGACAGTTTCAACGTAGTTCAGTTTTCATCAGTCGCCATTTTGGTTTAGTAACCAGGCCTTTTATAAGCGGGAGCATGGTTCGGGGTTTTAAAAAACCAAAATTAAACCAAATTCCAATATAATTTTTATCCAATTGCTTCACATGCTTAAAAAAAAACTGAATTTATTTCTTGAGATTTGTGAAAAAAAGACAAATTCGATTTTTAACAGCTGATATAAAAGGTAATTTTTTTTAAAAATAAAAATAAAAAAAATAAAA
>JAOBRD020646331.1:0-15180 GCA_027575215.2 Hydrozoanthus sils
TTTATCGCCCTTGCTAAAAGAGGAAAAAGATCAATGATATCTAAGTAAGGTGAATAGCACACTAACCGAAAAAGTAATCAACCGCCTTTAACTCGTGCGGACATGAAAAGAAGTTTATCAAATCCTTGTAAATTTGACATTCACATTGGATCAGAAATTCCAAAAGTTTCGTTTCACTTTCTTTATTGTCTATCGTTATAGTGTTTCCAGAATCACAAGACTGAATCGCAGTCCTTTGTTTTTCACTACTTTCCTTGAAATCTATTCACGCTGTCAGTTTACGACATTATGTTGTTAATGATATTTAGTGTTTCGTTCGTCTTAGGAAGGTGTCTATATGTCAGTAGCAAGTTTAGCTAACTACTAACTACTAATTTAAAACTTGACCGAAAGAGAGAAAAACATTCTTCTTACCGTGAACTTTGTAGGTTCTTTATACTCTTAGACTTTACTGCTCGCTTGTTTGCGATTTTATGCGAAATAGGTAAATCAACAAAAAAGCAGATCGTTTATTAAAGCTTTAAAACCTGTGATTTTTCGGAAGTGCTTTAGAATTCCGAATTCTTGGTCTGATAACTCTTGCATACAATCAGCAAAACAGCGCGTGACTATATTGATAAAGACCCGTGCAACGACAGCACCGATATCATAAGACAAATAGCTTAACGCTGTGGGTCATCTTTATAGTGTCAAGACCTAGCTTTAGAAAATTCTACTTCCGCACTTGATTGAATTCTCATACATAAATTGCACTTTATTCAACTTCCGCTCTTGATTGAATCCTTGTATATGAACAGCTATCTCTTCAGTCTTCTTTCCCCTTCAAAAATAGAACTTATTCTGAAATGAAATAAGATATGTATTGCTTAACTTATTTATGTTCAAAAATGAAAAGGAAAAACAGTACTTAACATATAGAATCTTAAACAACATCGATGTGTTTATCTTTACAGACCATTGTTTTCAATAACATTACGCAATGCGACACTAAACCCTAACAACTATTTTTATCGCATTGTATAGATAGCTCGGTAAAAGGGCAAGAAGATTAACACGTAGAATAGCACGCAAAACGAAAAATTAGTCAAACCGTCTTAAAGCAAACTTGCATGTAACTCGAGCGGAGTTCGTAAACTTTTTGCACTTTGCGGTTTGCAAGATTTCTCCGGCTCTTTTTACGCGTCTTATCTTTGTAAACAGTTTGCCTTGGTATTAATCTTTAGGCTTTCGCGTGGATAAGACATGATAAAAAAGATAAAATCTATAAAAAAAGTTTTACGGTTTTCACGCGTTAGAATTTATAAAATATACATTTACGTTTTGCCTTCTCTTGTGGAATTAGGCTTCATCAGAATGACAAGAAGATAAGAATACTAGCGGATAAAAGTGAACGAAACTAAATTAGCATAAGTAATAAAAGAATGAAGAAACTATTGTTCGTGTGCTAAAAGGGAAAGTACAATAGTACAGTTTAACACAATTTTGGAAGAGGTTCTTCATAAGTCTGAAGATGTTGACTGACTTTTGCTAAGAGTGTTATTTTGTTTTTACTGAGTAATTTGGCGATTTGGTCTGTAGCTCCTGCAATGTACGGGAGGCAAGCTTACAGAACGAATTGCCAAATTACTTACTAAAAACAAACTATGTGTAGATTTTAACACTCTTAACAAAGTCAGTTAACACCTTCAGACTTATAAAGAATCAAGGCATCTATTGCATTAAATGTGATTGTGGCAAATGCTAGGTTGGTCAGACTGGGCGCACGATCTCGTGCAGATTAAAAGAACACAAAAGACACATGCACCACGGACAACATCAATTCTCCGCCATCGCTGAACATATTCAATTTAACCCTGGCCACAACATAAACTTTGAAAACACTCAAGTAATTGCCAAAACAGAAAAATATTTACCAAGATTAATCAAAGAAGCTATTGAAATTCAAAAACACCCAAAACAATTTTAATAGAGATGACTCTTATAGACTCAGTTTTACTTGGAAACAATGATGAACGCATGATTTACTGTGCTATTGTACTTTCTCTTTTCGCACACAAACAATAGTTTCTCCATTCTTTTATTACTTTCTTTATTGTCTATTGTTATAGTGTTTCCAGAATCACAAGACTGAATCGCAGTCCTTTGTCTTTCACTACTTTTCTTGAAATCTATTCACGCTGTCAGTTTACGACATGTTGTTAATGATATTTATCCGCTGAGTATTTTTATCTTCTTATCACTCTGATGAAGCCTTCCACAAGAGAAGGCGGAACGTAAATGTATATTTTAAAAATTTTAACGTGTGAAACTCCCTTGGTATTCGAACGCTATTGGATTAACATATCATATTATTTGATCTGGTGAGGGGTATTTTTGGATAGAAAACGCAACAATATTGGCGCTGGTGACGCATGGCTGCATATGGTCCATAACTAGTCCATACGGCCCCTGAATGTTTTACCTGTCGTGCATGAGCGAATCTTTGTTTGCTCTAATCACACAGAGCACAAGTGACGCATTTTCATTCATGATAATCCATTGCTCTGATACCTGCTTCTGTTTATTCATTCTTGTTGATATCAAACGGTCGAACGGTAGCGGCAGGCGGGCGGGGAGAAGACAAAAACTAACAGAGTTTGAATTAATCATCTTGGAAAATTTTACGGAACTTATTATTTATATGCTTTCTTTTAAGATTGCGGTATTAAATGGTGCTAAGTCTCCGGTACAACTCTAGAAAAAATATCATATCGGATCTGGAGGACATTTAACATACCGACATTGTGTCAGAAGTGTCACTTTCTTTATTGTCTTTCGTTAGTATAAATTTCCAGAATCACAAGAAATCGCACTTTTAGAAAGTCCTTTGCCTCTTTGCCACTTTCCTTGCAATCTATTCACGTTGTTGGTAACCTTTTAGGTTTAGCGTCAACGATATCTTGAGCTTTTGTTTGTCTAAGGTTTCCCTATTTCACTGACAAGTTTGGCTTCTTAAAAAAAGTTATGCTTGTCCCTCTTTTCGCCTTACTGCACCGGCTTCAGTTTAACAGGCTCTCTTGTGGTTTGACCGAAGAAGTTCTATAAAACTGGTTTGTACTCAGAAAATTCAACATTCCCGACATGCCTAAGACTAAGTCGAATTTTCTTCCTCATCCTCTAAAAGATCCGTGGAATATAAAGTAAAGCAATGTTATGGACACAAGCCAGTAGTAAAACGTCTTAGATTTTAGTTTGATTATGTTTACTGAAATAATTCACATTAACACATCATCTTTCTGACATCAAGTTTTGAGTATACCAATAGCTGCTATCAGAGTTGTTATAAATGGTAGCAGTTAAATCTTCATTTACGCGGAGTAAGCGGAATTAATATCGATTTTAAAAGAGGAGTATCTTTGGGGTCAAACATTTCAAATGTCTTTCATCAGTGGAGTCGCTCAAACAATACGCGTCATGTTGTCACAAAAAAACAAATACAATTCTCTAACATGATGAAATTATTCAAAAGGAGGCTTAGTTGAACATTTCAAATTTGGCTGACTTGTTAATTGTTCTTCTCTGATTTGCCTGCGCTGCACGAACAGTAAGGCATTGCTTAGGTGATGCCGTTTGAGAACAGAACAAGATGACAAGAATGTGTTTTCTTGTTCATTAAGTCTGAGGCCCACTCAAATGCCGTGCTAAAGTCGTGCTAAACTCGTCTGGACTTGGAAAGTTCGACTTCAGTACGCGCCTTATAGCTAGTATGTACAGCGTTAATTGAAGTCAGACAGGGCCGCACTATACAAGTAGGCTGACCTGAGCTCGGTCGATCTAATTAGCGCCGCACTTACACGTTTTTTTTTGTAAGAACCAGTAACTTTGAACTGAGACTTGGCTGTTCTTTAAATTTGTAGCGATTTCAGCCTCAAATTGTTCTTAAATTGTTCTTAACTCAGGACTGATGTTTTCCAAACAGTGGGTTAGGTAGGCGCTAAGAAATACGTTTATTTATCGCGGTATGTGATTAAATAGAGAATACTTCATGGAGAGTGAGGTGTACAGTTTTTACTCACATTCAGTCTGTTTTCAAGGGTTAAATCAAATTTTTAAATTGTCTGACCAAATTTTCAGCTTGTTGAGTGTTCTTAGCTTGTTCTTTTAAATTTGTGGTCAATCTAAAAATCGTGTAACTCGTGGCAAGCCGAGTTAACTGTGTATCAAGTTTAATTTATTTCAGGAAACATCTTTCAGTGCCTGTTCAGCTGCGGATTCTTTTTTTAACTGTTTTCCTTTAACACTTTACTGGTAGGCTGTGTATTTGGTGAAGTTTCGCTTCTCAGTTTGCTCTGTTAAACAGCTATTCCTGTTGTTCCTGAAATACAGGAAAGCGCAAGTGAAGCTCCTATAGAATGAGTGAATGACGCAAGTTATGTAAATTTTGAAACTATGATAACACACACAAAAAAATAGAAAGTAACCCGGACTTTTAAAATAAGATTTTAACTTGCGACGGGCATTAATAAGGCTTTTTAGGCTCAGAATCATTTTAACTAAATTATTTAGAAACCCTTGAAATTACTTCCGCCAATGCTTGTAAACTGACAGCAGGTTGAATAACAGTCTGTCGGCATCGCGTCTTCAATATCACTAACAATTCAGTGTTGCTTCGAGCTGTTTATCTCTTTCTACTGTTTCTTAGATAATTTTCATTTCTTTCATAACATCGATTTTCAGCATCTCAACACGACATTTTCTTAGCGTATTTCCTCTTGTGTCTGCCAACGTAGACTTTTCGATCTCATCGCAAATAGCATTTCTCCTCCTCATCATTTCCGGACTTGGGAGGAAATCCCTCATTTCCTTGCTTAATTTGCGAGTGATCTGCTCGTAACGCTCCCCTGTTTTCTTTATTTCAACACCAGCGGTATTTTCGTTGGGCAGTTCACATGCAGATCGATGTTTCTTGCAACCCTTTTCCTTGCTTGCTTCTCGTTCGAAACTAAAACCTGCTGGATCTAATAAAAGCATGTCGTCACTTTCCGTTTTCCTTCTATTTCTGTTCATCAACTGTTTTATCTTTTCCGAAGCCATCCTGCTCTAAAGGGTGTTCCGAGGATGTGAAAAATTCCTGAGATATATTCCTTTAGGAAACAGACTGCTCCGGCAAAAGTTAAAAGAGGTCGTATCGAAGTTACGACTTTAAGTCGCCCACTGCGTTTAATAAGAACTCATTTTCTTTGTATACAATGACTTTCTTTCAAAGCCAATAAGCAAACAATGCCTGATTCTTAGAGAAATATTTTTTAAAAATGTCAGTGAAAAGAAATGAATCAGCTTGGTGTGCTTATTTTGAACACTGAAGGATTGGAGCACAAACCACTCTTGTGTTCGTCTCCTACATGGTCTGTGGAATATAGGCAACTAGTGTTAGCGTTGCGCCCTCGTAATATCAGCGGTTAGCCATCATCAAGGCAAAAAGAAGAGACTATATCAGTAGGTATCTACGCAAGTCCCACAATCCTCACGATAACTTTCTTTATTTAGATTTCTCCCACCGTAATATTGTACTTCCGAAATCAGCCAAATGTGTCGCCAAATGTTCGATCCCAAAGTGTCCGTTTGAGGAGAATTCGCTTCTTCGAGTCCTTTCTCGATTGCCTCCACATCATTTCAAAGATGAAGCCCATGAAGCAGTTACATTAGTTGGCAAAAATTTGAAACGAAATGTGCTTGGTCAGCATAGTTACAGTAGGTAAAAGAACTTTTACTTAAAAAGTCTATAATTGAATTTTCTTGTTCCTTGGAAGCCAGTAATCCTTTGTGATACAGCCAAACATTTCTCTGCCTCATCAAATAGAAGCTATTGACTCACTGTAGTGGTTAACTCGCAGGTATAAATGAGACAGTAGGTAATATAACAGCAATCTGATTATCTTAATAAAGCCACGCCTACAAAAATACTGTTACAAAACAACATCTACTGATGTTAGATTACCTTACGACCTCCATATATGGCCATTTACCATGACGTGTTGATCGCTGCTTTCCCCTCAGCCCCCTTAACACAAATGGTACCTAAAATACGATTACTATCGCTAAACAGAGTTGCTCTGATGATTAGAAAGTACAAGAAGTTGATTTTAAGGAAAATAATTCGATAGAGCGGGCGAATTAGATTTCAAAAAGTGGAAGGCCTATCGCTTTTTCGTTTTTTGTTGTAAATGAGTTGATCTAACTAATCCGGTGCAACTCCCACAAATAGTCACAAGAAATTTAAAGTGACATTGAAGACAACACTGAGAAACTTAGCTGTTTCGGGGCGGGATCTGCGAGTCGAAAACTCGACAAATAAATGGCATTATGGGCCGTGATAACAAGGATAAGATGAAAGGCATACTTATCGAAGGCAAAATGCAGAGTCAACTAAAGACAACTGTTAAATTAAAGCTAAAAAAAAGAAACTTAAACACAAGAATGACATGGGAAAAACAAAAGACAAAAACACACGGACTAAAACCAAGAAATTATCAGAAATTAAGACGAAGACAATAAGTTGGTTGAAGTTCGAAAGCAAAAATATCAACATGGACAGGTCTATACTGGAGGGGTAAAAGAACTATGAGTTGACAAACTATATAAGAGGAGGAGAGATCACATCATACTTCAAAACCATACCAGAGGAACAAGTGTCACTCAGGCAGCGGTCAGTCCCCTAGTCCTTTACATTGCCAGGAATAACGTGATGATTCTCGAGACCGACTTTCTCAACTTCGTTGTGTGGCGTGTCTGCTTCACATTTATTGCCGTGTGTTTTCTTCGTGGAACTAGTAATACAGTTTTTAATCTTGTTGTTCTTGAACTGAATGCACTCAGCAGCACTGTTAAAAACCGTTGCAACCACACAAAGTCCCGTTATAAACCATAGCAGATTTAAAAAGCAGATGTACGATAAACGCCAAGATTCACCGACTTTGTAGGAATTACGACCCTGGAATCTCTTTGCCGGAACATAGTCCCCGAATCCTATCGTTGCAAATGTCACAAAGTTGAAATAGACACTTTCTCCGAAGGACCATCCGTCAACGTAGATTCCATAGACCCCGCCGATCACAAGCAAAATGAATGCAAACAAGCAAACCAGCAAAGCGCTTTTTTGCGCGACCCTAGTCGGTTGGCTTTTCTTCAGCAGCTTTTTCTCGAAAGTAGTAACAACTCTGTTGCTGCATCCTGTGAAAGCTTCCCCGAGAGCCTGAAATGCCATCATTGTGAGAGGAATGCCGATCAGTGCAAAGGGAATGAACACTAGTTGACCAAAAGTTGTCCTTGGAGTAATGTATCCATAACCTAGAATTTTTAAAACATTTGGAAACATTTGTATTGTTTGATATCATTTTGACTCAAGAAGTCACGGGAGAACAGACAATAGGACTCGAGGTCCCCTTCGAGGCCTGCCACCCGGGGCCTACGGTTTAACGTCCTTATCCGAGAAGACGCGAAGGTCTAACCGTTTGCAGATCTAAGAGCAAAGGCAGCACCTTCTCCTCTGTTATTTTGAGGTCCGGCACCGGGAATCGAACCCGGGCCTCCCACCCGACAGACTAGCGCCTTACCAACTGGGCTAACCAGGCGATAAAAAAACCCAATTTAAATCAACGTAGACTCGTGCTAACTTAAAGTGTCTATGAAATAAAATATTTGATAAAGATTTTGTTGCCTAAGTGAATAGACCTTACCAAACGAAGAATAAATGAGGAATAGCGGTGAAAAAAAAATTGTTGTTGAAATCTAGCTTTTTAATTTGGTTTTCATTCTTTTTTTAAAATATCTGCTGCCGATGATGATGTATCTTAAGGGTTTTTTTTTCAGAACAGCATCTTATTTTCGTTGTTATGACAACAAATTGACTTCATAGGCACTTTAAAACTTGCTAATGTTCATGGTTATTCTATCTTGTTTGGTTTGATGTGTAGAAACAGAACTAAAGTACCACTTAAAGCAACGATTCACCCCAAGCTTACATTAAAAATTTTGAATAGGCCGCTTTAGAAACGAGAGGCAGCCTGGGTCGAAAGGTGTTTCGCAAAGGCTTCTGGGGTCGTTACAGGGGACGCGAAAGTCGAATTTGTAGTAGTAAGGAGTAGTTTTTGGTGGAGATCATGAAACAACTGCTATGTTCCTGGCTGTAAAAACAGTCATGGAAATAAATCTGCTGATTTGAAATTTTACTCTTTACTTAAGGACCAGGAATTACGAGGTTTTGTTGAAAAACGATAGCTTGAAAATACATTCTTCCAACACACCAACATCTGCTTAGGGCATGTACTAAAACCCAAAACGACAAAACGAAACGAGAAAAACGAGGAAGACAGCCGTAACGAGCAAAATGAAACGAACAAAGGGACAACAGCAAAACTGCTGTAACAACAACAGCAAAACAAAAAAGTCTGCCGTAACGACAACAACAAAACGATCAAATCTGCCGTAAAGGTCGAGCAAAACGAAACGAGCAAAATGACGCGTGCAAATCTACCGTAAAGGGGCGAGCAAAACGAAAACAACAAAACGAGCTAAACTGCCGTAACGAGCGAAATAACTTGCAAAGACGTAATGAGCGAAACATGCTATTTTCATTTTGCTCGTTTCGTTTTGCTATTGTCGATTTGCTCGTTTCGTTTTGCACGTTTTGGGTTTTAGTACAGCCTCTGTTCAGTACATTGGGAAGGAAGCCAAAAGTTGAGCAGCATTCGTCTTCCCTCGATATTTCGGTGGTCTGTTCCAGTCACAAAAAAATTCCAAGGAAACTGATGAAGAAATCTTAAGAAAATCGAGGCATCGTTGAGGTGACGATACGGCTTCAGAAATTGCTTGCAGTGAGCCGAATGAGTTGAGAGATATCGAAGATTGCCAAAACATGAAGAAAGATAAATTACTTCTGTTCAGACAGACATTGAGACGGAGCTGTTGGAACTATGAAAAGAAAATTGAAAGCTTCGAAAGGAGTTGGAAGTGGCCAAGAAGGAAATCAAAAGACTTGATCGAGTTAAAAAAGATGTTGTTCGTCGTTTTGATATCGAAAGGTAAAAAAAACACTGACAAAGATATTGAGTTCTGCACTGGCTTTAATATATACAACGTGTTTCATATTTTTCGAGTTTTGCATCTGGAATATCGTCTTCTGTCAAACAAATTCCTTCTCGATTTAATAAACGACTTAATTTCTATCTCTAGATAGACTTTTGCGTCCCCTGTAACGATCCCAGAAACCTTTGCGAGGCAACACTCGACCCAGGCTGCCACTTGTTTCTAAAGTGGCCTATTCTCAATGATACTAAATCATCTGCAAATTCATCTTAATGCTTACCAATTGTGGTCACAGATTGAAAACAAAAATCCAGGGAGTTAAAGAATGTCCAAGGGGGTTTAGAGTTAGCTGATTTGATTTTATGTGCTAGCAACAGCGCCTTCTCAAACTCTTCATTTCTGCTGTTATTGCACTGGAGTTTCAGTTTCGCAAGCAACCACGCCAACTTCTCTGCATCACTAGAGCCGTTCGGCTGGTCCTTCTCAATCAGTGTGTATAACGCAGCCCAGATGAGAAGCCATGAAGCCATTAAAATACCCTTCAGGCAAACTTTTCTCAAGAGAGATAGCATTTCTCAGTCCTATAACAAAAAACAGAATTTACTATAATTTTACGCTAAAAACATAACGATATATGTTTGTTAGAAGAAGTCATCTCCCGCTGATAAGTTAGGTACTTGTGTAAGAACTTTGATCTTCTTCGAAATGCGTTACCCTGGTTGCGTAAACAAAACGGAAGAAGTTTTAATCAAGAAACACCGAACATGCTTAAAAGAAAATCTTACTCCGAAAGGCAGAGATGCTGACAAAGATAAATTTAGTACATTTCCGGTTTTCAATATCAATGGGTTTTTTAAACTTGCAAAGCTTGTAATTGAGCCCAAGTAAACACTAACTAACACGGCTGACAGAAAAAAATAAGTAACTGCGAGGGTGTTTACATTTTAGGTTTTTTTTAAATGCATTTATATATTTCTTTATGACATGTTGGCCGTTATGTTTATTTTAATTTTTAAATTATCTATTTTGTAAACTGTGGAGTTAAATCAATGAAATTTCGATTTGATATTTTAGAAAACGCATTAAGTCCGTTCATTTAAGGTGCCAGTGGCCGACTAGCAGAGCTCAAAGTGCTCATGGGTCGATCGAATACTATATTTGTTTTTATTATGAAACATTCTACAGTCTCATGCAAACAATAGTTGTTTTGTTTTCCAACTGAAAGTTGAAAACATGGAACTTCTTATACCGCTGCCACTCGCCTGTTTTGTCATTTCAGTTTTTAAAGAACAAATTTAGTGAAAACACTGAGGCTGAAATCGGCCCAAAAAATAAGAAGAGATTACAGACAAACTGAGGAGAAAATCGAAATTTATCGAGGATGACTAATTGGTAAAAGGTAGCATTATCCTTGTATGTACTATATGCAACATTCTTTTTTATTTTGTTAAATGCTAAACTATAAAGTTTCCATTCAGTGATGTACTGTAATATTAACTGAGACCATCGAATCGAAAATAATAACAAACTTCTTTTGCCACAAATAAGAATAAAATAAGAAGAGTTTGAGGCTGAAGTTTGCCCTCAAAATAAGAACATTGACTGAGGCTGAGCAAAGTTTTACTGGTTCCCAAAAAAAGTACCAAGCATCTTTTAATCGAGCTTTGAGGATGGCTTAAAATTTCTCTTCACTGACAAGATACTGCAGGGAAAGCGTTCTTAACTAAAAACATAACACTAACAATGTAGATTTGACAATTTTGAAGCAATCACCGAGTTCATGTTTTCTGTATTAATATTGAATAATAAATGATCTTTTGATATGAGTAAAACAGCCCTAAAACACGTTTTCACGACCGCTACTCAGTTCGGTACAGTTGAAGAAGTTATTACTTGCTTTAGATACTCCCTTTCATTACGCTTTCATTTTGTGAAAAATAATTATACTAGAGAGATGAAACAACTGCACGAGGCGATTAAATCAAACAAACTTGCAAATTTTTGGTAAATTAATTAATATTTTGCAAAAAAAACATCAGAGTGCTAGTTGTATCCGAACTTAGTAAACTGAGTTGATAGTCCAAGTGTATCGTCGTCGCCGGTGGTTTTACAGTTTTTGAAAAGCTAGTTCTCATTGTGCACGAATAATGAGTCGCGTTATATATTGAAAGCGAAAGCCTTTCGGTCTTCCGAAGTTTAAATATTTCTTGTTTGTTAACTGAATTTAACTCGCGCGCACAGAATGAAACCGGCGTCTTCGCAAGTACTCATTGGCATAAAGTTCTAAATATCCGCCTCAACTTCAAACTGTTTTCCATTAATAAAGAAGTTATACTTACTTACTCCCTTACAATTCAAATTTTTTCCTTGGCCGTAGTTCTGCACTGGAAGTTTCATATTCGTGTGTTTGCACCTGCAGTCCTTGACATCTATTGCGTGATTTGTTCGGCATCCTTTAAACAAATAACAAACAATTGCCTTTTGTCAAACAAGGTAAAAATCGTTATCAAGACTGACTAAATTTTTTATGGACTCAGTTGTCCACTTTCGCCGTCGGGCGAACATGTCCGTTATAAATAATGCAGTCAAGCCTTACAGTTGTGGCGACATGACGTGCTACAACAGTTTTGTGATTTATCTGTCGATATTCTGACTTTCTTTAGAGCCTTTTCTTTTTAAATGATTGCTACTTACTTTTTCTAGTTTCACCGTTAAACCAATGCAACACAATTAAGGCAAAGCAGAACCCACTTCAACTTTGTCCGGCTCTCTGTTTTCATTTGCGTTACCAGGGACCGCGTAGCGATGGGCCTGGTTTGGCTATAGCCCCATCAATAATTTTGCGGACAACAACGTACTTCTTGAAAAAAATTTATATGAATTGCTAGGAAAAACCCCCGCATTTCCGGAATTCTTAGAAGTTCGAAATTTCAAAATTTTCTAGGGTCCCCCTAGAAATCTAGCGGCTTTAGCGCTCATGCCCTCGCGGTAGGCGCGAGCTTAGCCAAACCAATGCCAAGTATACTCCGCGGTCCCTGGTTACTACGTCCGCGCTATTTAGTGTTTCCGTATCAGGGCCTCTTCAATAATGTTGTCAGAAAGAAGCAAGTATTAAACTCGCGAAGTGTGCGACTAAATTATAACAGGCGATAGCCTTTAATATGACCACCTTGAGTAAACGAGTGAGTGAAAGAGTGATGTTGACTTATATCTAATCAGCACGCGACGATAAGTCGTGAGTTATTCAATTATACAGGTAGTGACTATATTCCATCCGTCAAACCGCCCTTTCGCGTGAAGCCTGGGTACTACTTTTTAGCTGTCTCATTTCCCCGGCGCCGGATCGTCATACGAATTTACATTGTTATTGTTTTTAAAGTTTTCTTCAGTCCGTCTCGACTCTGGTTTGGAATTGTTCTTACATTCGTAATTCGTTTCAATTGTTAGTCGTTTTTTTTTTAAAATAAGAATTATTTCACTTGAAACTAACACGCAGTTCAATGTTTGTTAAAAACTAATACCTCAAAACATTTTAAGGTTCAAGCTTAGACTAAAACAACGAGCGTATCAACTGAGTCACCTGCAGAAGATCGAACCGACCGCGAACTAAAACGAAACGTTTAAGTGCTACAATCTGTAAGGGAGATACAATTCTGAAAGAAAATTAGTATAAGCTTTGGGCGAATGTATATCTTGTAACAAAAAGGCGTAAACGCCGTTTAAATGATGGTAATCCAACCTGATCAACTCCAGGTTTACCTCATATTTACAATGCCGATGGGTTATACATTCATTCTTGGTTAAAGGTAACAAATGGGCACCAGGAAAAGCGAAAAAAGAAACTTAAGCTGTACAAGTGACGCATTTCTTATTAGATTCCTTAGTACTTCATCCAGCTTTCCCCAAAAGATTTTAGAATATCTCGTAATTGAAAAAAACTACAGCCCGGTGAAGATAATCCACTCTTTTCACAACACATGCCAAAATTCTTGGTCATTACGATGTACAAAAGAGGCTAGGGCAGTGATAATGTCAACATTCACCCTTTTTGTTTCTTTTTTGATATCACCCAATGGTGGTCAAAGGAAAAATGACACACATACCCCAATTTTACTATTAGTTATCGTATTATACTAACAAATTGAACAGAGATCACCCTTAAAATCTAGATACTCTCTATCACCTTCAATAATAATTATCTTAAAAAGTTTAGGGAAGAGGTAAAAATATGAACACTATTAAAAATACTTCAAGAAAGACTACTTGTTACAATGGAACTTTGCCTTCTTCGCTTTACACCAAGACAAAGTCATGGGACTTCGGTGTAATCAGATAACGTAAGTGACTCCCAAAGTAACGTAAATGACACTATACAAAATTTTAGTATACGACTAATATATCGAACAATTAGCTGGAAAAACTCGTCTAACATATTGAGTGATTATTCTCGAATTTATAGGACATTTGACTAACATTTCATGTAAACATTACGATGGTAACGTAAGTGACTTTTCTAAATCTAAAGAACAATACAAATATTTCAAGTGAACTTTATGGATTTCTCATTGTGGAACGACCTTCAATTTACTTCCAAGTAATAATGGTGGTTAACTATATTGTAAACGGATTATTATGTTAACTGATATAAATGTCATTTAGAATGTAACGTAAATGACTCATCTCATGCATGGGAGACGAAAGCGAGTTTCGATGAGCTCCAGAGTAGCTGTGCTAAGGGCATTGGATTTACGTCTCTTGCTTGTTTGTGTGGGTGCTTCTATGACGCAAATGATCTTTTCTCGAGGCATCCACAGAACATCCTCTCGCGCAGGCCATCGGAAACAGAATGCCTCTCGGGTTTTTAAACTCCTTACCATGCATGAAGGTGATTTTAACCTCCCTGTCACATTGGTCAATCTCTTTCACCTTACCCACATACCATGCTCCTTCATACGTAGTAGCAACATAATCATCTTCCTTCAAGGAGAGCTCATTCGCGACACTTGAGGCGCTTGGCTGAGTTAACATTGCAGCCTTCCATTCACATGCACTACCTGAGGGATTTAGCCATACGGCAGTAACAGGAGGTTGAGTGGGTGATGACTGTGTGGGGCGCCACGGAACAAACAGCATGTACAGACCTTTAATTTCCCTTGCCCATTTTCCGCGACATGCCTAATTCGGAACTGATGTGGCGGATAGCTCTGTACTTCTTTACTATCCTATACCACTGATAACATTTCTCATAATTCTCGTAGCGTCGGCAGACTTGTTCTTCTTTAATGATTCCCGGATCAGTTCGTCGGCTAGCATACTGCTGAATAGAAGGCGTTTCTTCAGTTTTGTGGGAACTTGTTTCGCCTTCATTCTTGATTCCTCCAGCTTTGCATTAGTACGCGTGCGTGGGGTCATTTCTACCTGAAGAATTTAAGGGCTCTTATTTTTCTTTGCCATCCTTTCGTTCCTCTTGCGCATGGTCTTGTTTACTTTTCCTAGGGTAGCAATTCGCTCCCCAAGGCTTCTGATTTTTTTGTTTTTCTCTCTCAGCAGTTTTCCCTGAGTTGCAGCTGGGGTTGAAAACGGGAGTTGAACGATTAATGGGCTCTTCCCGGCCTGTTTCTGTTCTCTGCTTCTTCGTTTTTTCTCTCTGTTTTTTTTCCTCTCCTCTTCGCGACCTCTTTTTGAGAAAGCTCTGCAGCTGGAGTGTAGTACTTCATCACGCACCTTGTCTCCTTTTCCTGGTACTTTGCCTTATCAGCATCTTTCTTTCTTTCCCGGTATGCGCGCTGAATTTCTGCACGTAATTTTGCCATAATGTCTTAAAAACATGTATATAAATCACCTAATGCAAAATAATAGCACAAAAATACTCCAAGGGATTGTTAAAACGCACATTATATTATTAACACAATGCAGGTTTAGTATATTTCCGTGCTCTTTCTTTGTCAGTTTCTTTTCACTTACGTTACAATAAACTCTCTCTCTCTATAGATATGTAGACAAATAACAGGTGTCACATTGCTTTTTGTAGGTGTTTGGTTCTTTGTGGGGAATGTAGCTCGGTAGAGCGGACTCGCTTGGCGCGCCACACGAAATACCAGTGACAATGGTTTCTCT
>JAOBRD020646440.1:0-15180 GCA_027575215.2 Hydrozoanthus sils
TCTGGCGACTCAACCCAACATGGTGTACACAGAGGAAAAAGATGCATCTATATAAATCGCTAGAACAATTTTTTGTCGTTGCTCCTAAACTCATAACCAATCTCGAGAACCACTATTTTCCAAAGATTTGCTTACTTTAGACGTTAAAAAATCGGATTTCTCTCTCTATTTTGGCCATTTTCAAAAGTAGATATAAAAAGCTCCAAGTTCGCACAAGAAAAAAAAAATTTCACAGGCACTTTAAAATGTTTGCCACTCAACTCATTTTAAAATAATGCTGATAGAGTTTTTGACTTGTTATGATGCCTTCTGTTTAAACCGGGAAGTATTCAACGAATACTTCAAATATTGTTTATTATCATGTAAACCGCAGTGGAATACTAAGTGCTATCAAAATGATAAAATTGGTATCCCCACTCCTAGGAGATAAAGATATAGGATGAAGGATATTACATGGCCGTGTGGAGATACAAGTTTTATCTTTGTGTTGAAAAAATATCTCAAAAGTGAGCGCATTTTAATCACATACTTAGTGAGATTCTCTCAATCATCAACAAAGTAGATTGACAAGTTGTTTCAATGGCAAGAAAAGTTCCATATCATGATATGGCAATCGTGCATTCTGATTGGCTGTTTTTGATATCACCACATGTGATTGATATGGGTGGCTGATATGCTCTATAATTCACCAACCTACTATGTAAATATCAAACCAAGTATGTAATAAATGATTTTTATCAACATGTTTGGAAATACCAAATTTCAGCTATTGAGCTTTGAGTATTTCCATGCAAATACAAAACATGTAAACAAGAATACACTACAGTTTATATAATAAACAGAAAGTTACATGGTTAATTGAAGATACAAGTTTTATCTTCTTAAAAAAGATCAAGTTCCATAAAATCTTCCAAAGTCAAATTTATTAATATTCCATAGGGTTGAACAACAAACTGATTAAAAAGTTATTTAGACATGAAAACATTTAAACCAGTCTTAATGGTAAAAATTCAAGCTTCTTAGACATTATTATTATTATTATTATTATCAGTCATCAAGGTTTGATTTGGACAGTAGTTCTACAATGTCCTCTAAGCCCAGGTCTTCAGCAAGTTTTAGTGGAGTGATTGTCGCTGGAACACCCATCAGCACTGACCTATCACAGCCTGCACTCAGCATAAGTGACACCATTTCATAGTTACCTATCAAGTTGGACAATAACACCTGCATTCATAATCCCAATATAGCATATGCTGTTTAGTGTGGTTCTATCTTCTCCCAGTAGGGGCAATGGGGACTCAAAATTTGTAACTTTCTAGGGAGGGGAATCTATGGGTGCATTTCTCTGGCAAAATCAAAAACTGGATAATTACTGTGTGAGATCACACATATTAGTTTTTGCATGAGAAACAAACACTTTAATTACAAAAAATATTTGGACCTTAAACTTTCGGTTACTAATTTTGGATGAAAACGGACATCTTTGCCAGTAAATTTCAAACAAACAACAGCAAAAAATACTTTTTAAAAATTTTTTCAATAAAACTCTGACATTGACTGGTTTACAAACAATAGTAACAAATTGCTGCAGTGTGCTACTTCCAGTTTACTATGAAATGCCAATCGATCAAGAGTAGACTTAAAATACAAGAAAAACCCAGAAGAGAAACCAGTCGACTGCTAGGAATCTGTCATTGTATAAGAAGACAATGAACCCGCATTGTAAAAACTACTATTAAAATGGGTTCCTGGCCACACTAAAATGCAAATTCGTATTCATTTATTAGAGGGCATTCAAATGCTCAAACTGGACTTTTTAAGTGTCATTCTTATGCATAACTAAACTTCGTTTTCAAAGGTGTATTTTCAGGATTTAAACCACGAAACATACACAAAAGGAGCCTGACATACAATAAAAATGTAAAGATTGAGTTTCAACTACCACATGTATAATGAAAATTTTTATTTTTGCTATCTTTGTTATCATTCACCCTCACTCACCGCTCATGACTGCCATATGAAGGGGGGTAGCTCCCTCGCATTCTGCATTCCACATGTTGAGATTTGCGCCAGCACTTATCAATATCTCCACGATATTTGGGTTCCCAGAATTCACTGCTGCATGGAGTAGGCTGTTTCCAGATGATGAAACTTCATTCACATTCAACTTGGGCTCAATCTTTGGTAAAAGTTAAACAATACAAATATTATATTTATCATGCAAGGAGGCCTGCAAGGGGCATATCAATTTGATCTACTCTAGGGGGGCAATGTTTAACTTGCATCAGGGCTTGAAACTAATATCAGGGTTCGTACACCTTCAGAATCTAAAAAATTCAGGGTTTTCCAGGGCTGTTTTTTTGTCTTTTTCCAGGGCTCTTTAAACCCAGAATGAAAACAATAATGTTCACAATCACCTGTTTAAACAACTTTTCGATAGCTAGTATCATGGAGATTCATATTCGTTGAACTTAATATAATGAAATCAAGTTTAAAATCTTAGTTGTTCCTTAAAGTGCCTGTAACCTTTTGTTTTTTGCTTTCTTATCTAAAATTAAGTACTTATCTTAAAATGAACATTTTTGAAAAAAAATTTTTGTATTGAAAAAAGTGCGAATTTTTTACGAAATTTTTAACTCTACATTTCTTTGATCAACCATTGTTGCTGATCAAAAGGATGACAGGCTCACAGTGATGTAGATTAAGGTACTTGCATCACCATTGCATCAAAATAAAACTAATTCTGTAAGAGGAGGAAAGTTATAAAGAAACAGATAGTGAAAATCAAGCTGCAAAACATCTTTCTGGCACTTTTACACCCCACTGTTGTTGCTGTATGAGGAGCAGTGTTCCTTAATCTATGTCATATTGACATCACATCCTTAATCTACATCACCTTGACTCAGCATTTGGCGTAACAAAATGGCAGCCATTTTCATTGTTTTATTCACGTTTTGTTCCAATCAAATTTTTTTTTCAAAATGTTCTTTTTAAGATACATACTTTTAGATGAAAAAACAGAAAACGAAAGGTTATGGGCAATTTAAATGAAAACAAAATGCATCACTTCAATGGCAAATTTAGTGTTCTCAATACAATAAAAATTTCCTGGGCTTTTCCAGGGGTTTCCAGGGATTTCCAGGGCTCGTACGAACCATGTAATATTATTTTCAAGTTGGCAGCTGGCCAGAGGCAAAGTAACCTGAGTGCAAGTTTTAGTGGCCTTACATATTTTCATTGTGTACTCTTTACTACATCAGTGTCTGACGTGGTGTGCAGTAAAAATTGCCTTTGTTTCCAGATTTAAGTGCCCAAGAATACCTATATTAAACTTCATTCATTCATCTTATTGACTATCATTTTATCAGAAACAATAACTCTTGGTTATTAATTTGCAAAGATTCCAAACAATCTTGCCAGTTGGCTACAAGTTCTAAAAATTTAGTAGCCAGCGTTCAATTTTTGGTAGAAATGGCCACCTATAGATGGCAAGTTCGAGCCCTGTGCATCAAGTTTTAGTAGATTTAATTGATCCCATAGTCATAGTACGGAGAAGATATTAACTAAGGCAACATGAAAATTAATAATCAGTTTGGCTATACAGGTGCCAAAGTGCGAGCAAACTCTAGGGGGGTCCAAGATGCCCCCCTGGAAAATATTTGAAATTTTTATCCTTAAAATAGCTTAAAATGCAACAAATTTATAAAATCAGTAAATGTATTTAAGACAAATTTTTACACAAGCAACTAGTTAGGATACGTCCAAAAATGCATGCAACTGCGAAAACTGCAAAATTTTGCAAGCACTGCAAAAATAATCAAAGAAGTAAAACTCAAGACCCTCTGTGGAAACTGTGAAATCTGTGAGATTTATTTTGAAATATCTTGAACACAAAAACCTTTGCTTTGAGATCTATGACTGGAGAACCTCACAGATTTAAATGGTGGTAAATTGCATATAAATGACCTTTAACTTGCATGTTATTTTCATACAGCAAATAATTAGCTTGCATATTCATTACCTGTTCTGCGATAGAAAGTGTGAGAAAAACCACACTTTGATACACTCTAACCTACAACTTTATAAAATTAAATAAAATCACTAAATTTACACATTTAGTACAGCTGTAGACTTCAAGGTAGTATGCAAGCTGGTTTCTACTATAAAAACAATATTAGTCAAGACTACTAAATACTCTTGCTTTCTCTGAGTCAAACAGACCACTTAGTGCTTCACATCTTAACAACTTCTGACTATTAGGAGAAACCAACCAGCATACTATCCAGATGCTACAATCTGATTGGCTAACATACTCACTGTCTGTTGAATGATAGACAGCAAACAGTGAAATTTATGGTATTTTTAAACAAAGAAACAATGGCGAATTATTTAAACCTTTCCTTCATCTGAAAATAAATATCAGTTTTAGTGTGAAGGTAGTATATTAATTAGTTTCTAATAATATACTACTTCAATGTTGTTAGTTATGAATCTAATAATCAAATAGTTGCTCCATCTTGCAGTTTAAATTGTTAACAACCTTACCTAGTTGAAGTCTAAGAGTGGAACAAAATAATTGATCAAGCCATAGATCAAACTATGAGTCAATTTTATGGATCGAGTTCGGGATCAAGTTTAACAGTATTATGGGTTGAGTTTTTAGTTGAATACAGGTCCAAGTGACTAGTCACAATAAAGGCAAAATGGTTTGGGTTTACAAGTTTTCTACACTACAGTGCCACCCCTGATGTAATGAGCACAAGGAAGTCCCCGTTATAACGAAGCATTTGTTTGGGCCCAGCAAGATTACAGTAATTTCTGTAAAAACCACAATATAACAAACCCTTAAAATGAAAACCCCTGTATATCGAAGTTTTTCATGTTTAGTACGAATCTCCTTGTAAGGAAGTAAATTGTCTGATCCCTTGACACTAATTTGTTATATATAGCGGGGTTGCACTGTACACTATGTTACTACAACATGTATCTAAAGTTTCATAGACTTACTTTAAGTAGATGTCTCACCACTTGCTCTCGACCACTGACAACTGAGGCAAACAGCAAGCTCTTACCACTGCTGCTCTTAGCATTGTGAGGATCAATGGCAAATTTCAACATAAGATAGTTAAGAACATCAACAAACCCCTTAGAAATTGCATCAAAAGCAAAATTGGTAGCAACATCCATTATGCTTTTGCTTGGAACATTCAAATCCAATCCTTTGTCGTCATTAACTTTTTTATAAAATCCTACAACTCCAACACATAAGTTTACAATTGCAAATGCTCTTGTGGCCAGAATTATTTGAACAAATTGCTTTTTCTCAGTGCCACACTTCACATCTGAGAGGAGCGACTTGTAGTTGTCTTTTCTTATAGAACATAAGGAAATTAGAATATTAAGAAAAAAAGGGCCACATTCGGAGCCGTTAAATTTTCTTGGAAATTCCCAAAATGTAGCAGACATGAACGATGTTATGTCGTCCTGCGAGATGCATTCGTCTCCAAAGCCTGGCCCAAAAGCAAAACAGAGTTCGTCTCTGATTATACTAGCCTCTACCTCAACAAGCTCGCGTCTTTGATGTTTGGGTATTTCTGATAACCAAAAATGTGCAAACTGTACGAAATTAGTGCCAGCATGTAACCAAGAAGTCAACTCTTTCACTCCCTTGTTCGCTCTCATCAGCCATTCACTTATCACTGTTGAGTCAGCATACTCTAACATCGTATCGAAGTTTCCTCTGGTTTTCTTCCTATTCTGTTCTCCACTTTGCATTTTCATTTGCTTTTCTTGTAAACGCTCGCTAAGATTACCTTCTTTCTCTGAACCAGAACTTGAACTTGTGTTGGGCCGAACTATTGGCGGAAGAGGAACAGGCGACGATCTGCCCGAGGACCCAGAGCTGATTGGAGGACTAAATGGCCTTCCTTTCATTTTTATTGGATTTAAATCTTTTTTTCGCTTTGGTAACTTCGGAGGACTGACCTCCCTTGGCGCTGAGATTTCGCATTCTTCAGAATCTTCTGAGTTTGTTTCTGAAAGTTCTTCGTTGTCATTTTCGTCGCGGTAGGAAAGTCGCGAGGCACAGATTAACTCTCGCAAGTCTCTCACACTTCGACTCATGGAGATTTTTACTTATTATTTAAACGATTAAAAGAATAAAAATAAACTAGTAAGAGCTGCTGGGATACTAAATAACAAATTCAAACTTTGACCGCCATCTTGAACTGTCATATGACGCTCAAAGCACTGTGGGTAGACACAATGAGAAAGACAAGTGGGGAGGGGCTGGGAAATTTGGATGTTGTAAAACTTAATAGCATACAAGAATTGAAAAACGCTACGTTTAGTACGTTCGGAATTCTCCAACCTAAAAGTTCCTGAAAACTGTAGTTATGAATTCCGCTGATAGCTTTCATTTACCGAAAAAAGTTAAAGCTTTGGTCTGAAAGTGTCACACCACTACCACCCCAACAAACAATTATTTTTCTCATTCCCAGGGTGCCTTTTGCGCCTATCTTACAAAAGCCGTGGCACGTGTATAATCGTTCTCTTTCCGCCATTTTGGTGATTCACTAAAGAAGCTTGTGGTTCACCGCTGTTCTTTGCGAATAAGTTGACCACGTTTTAAAATGGTGAGTCGGAAAAAATAAAGTTTCAAGTTAAAATCGTTTTTTCTTCGAAACTGTCGATTTGAAAGGATGGAATGCCGTTATAGAACGGACAGTTGAAACGCAATAAAATTTGCATTATGTGCTGTTCGAAGAACTCGAAGCTTTTCATTAGTGATTTCGAAGCACTTTAATTTGTAAATACTAGGGACATTATTGCTTGCTGAACAACTTATTACCCAGTTGTCGAGTATGAAGCTCAACGAGTCGGCAATTATTTACGATTTATCTGCTTGCCTGTGAAAACAATTGTACAAAGCAGAGAACTTCATAATGCGGGTGGTGTTTTTACTGTTTTGACTGTTAAATGTTCACATTTCCGCATCATATCTCCTATGTGGCCTATTGATAAATGCATACAACTGTGGATAATCCTTGTCAACCCATGTAAAAAGCGCGAGTCTGTATGGAAGCCATATATATATGATAGTAAAAATCTAAATACTGCTCATGATTGTTTATGATAGATTGCTCTTCATGAGTCGGGAGCAAATGAACAGCACGTTGTTGTATACTTTTAGTTATCTAAATGCGGAATAGCGAGAGATCAAGCGAAATACCCATAGGTCTCCAGCAAAATGTGGGAGAGTTGGCACCTATGAAAAGGTGAACTAACATAGGAAATGTGTTCTTTTCTGTTCATCTTTCTGTTCATCTTGTCAATCAGAGACTACCTTTTAAGATAAAGAAAGGTCAGTTGTATGATAGCAATTCTACCCTCTGTTCTTTCAAGTTTAAATTATCCCACTGCAATTTCTGCTTAAGGATTTTTGCAGGAGGACTTGTAAAAAAAGGATCTCTGAATAGTCTTTACTCAGTGCCTTCACCCCAAACCCTCCATCTCAGTTGGCTGATATTATTTTGTGTGTTTTGGCTATAGTCTCATTTCAAAGAAAAGGGTGCTGCCCCAGAAGAAGAAGCTCAAATTCATCGTATTCGCATCACACTTACCAGCCGTAATGTGAAGAGCCTGGAAAAGGGTGAGTAAATCATCAATATAGATATGGTAATGATTATGTCATTTAGTGTCACTGTATTGCTAGCCCATTGAGCCAGTACATTGCATTGTACTCAGTGGTACAAACTCTCCTCTGTTTTCAGAGTTCTGAAAACAGTGGAGAGAACAGGTCTTGACTGATGTGCCCACCCAGAACTCAAAATTGTGTTGCAGTGATGTAGTTGCACCAACTTTACATCCATATTTCTGTCGAAAGAAAACACAGCAACTCTATTTTGATGTGGTTGCCATTGTGGATTCTGTCGATGGATTCCATTTGTTTCCAGCTTTGCTGCCCCTGCCTCCCCCCCATCTTATTATTGCTGCCATGTGTTTTTCTCATGTTGCAGTCAGTTAGTGATAATGCTCTTTACAGTAAGGACTGATATCTGATTTGTAAAAGCTCACAAATCATACAATCAAGAATTAAAAGATATTGCAGAAATCCAAGGCCAAGCGTTACTTGGACATTTTAAAAGTGAGAAAGAAGTTCCCTATCAACAGTCATGTTCAAATTTGTTGACAAAATACATATCTTATTTCTGTGTCAAATAGGCAAGTTTTTGTCAATGTTAAAAATGAGCCGACCTTTATTTGATCAAGGTCCCAAAGGTGTTTAGATTAGAAAGGGTTTGTTGTGAACAATTGGCCTATACACCCTCACTAATCTCTTGCTGTTAACAGGTCTACAGCTCGACAGCTTTCCCTTTACCTCTGGGAACAACTACCAGTAGTTTTATCCTTTTTTGTGAAATATCTTTCTCCAGATAATAATAAGAGAAATGTTAAATTTTAGTGTGTGCGGATCTGATCCGTGGTGCCAAAGAAAAGAACCTTAAGGTGAAGGGGCCAGTTCGCATGCCAACAAAATTCCTGAAGATCACAACCCGTAAGACCCCCTGTGGTGAAGGGTCCAAGACATGGAGCAGGTATCAGATGAGAATTCACAAGCGCCTCATCGATCTTCATAGTCCTTCTGAGATTGTCAAGCAGATTGTATCCTTTTTGATCAAAAGTAAAACTCTTAGCATTTGCAAATCTTGGTAACACTAAAGGTACTTTTATTATTAAAAGTTTTAGCTACTGCTTGGTGTCGTTAAGACACACTGAAAAACTGTAACTTCTGCAATTGACTCACACATCTTTCCTAATGTTACATTACATAATGATATATACATATCAGGCTGTCCTAAATTGAATGTGTAAATGAAATTCCGTTACTGCTAAATCATATTGGTGTCAACAAAGTTTCGTTTACGTAAATCTGTGCTTTGGTAAACGTGTTTACGCAAGCATTACCGCATTTTTTTCTGTAGACAACTTGGAATCCAGTCACGCAACATGCGAGTAGGTGGGATAGAGAGCCTGGAAACCACGTCACACGTAACTGGTTTTATAAAGAAACCAGACCGTCGTGCAAGTTTATATTAACAAAATAAGAACTTTATAAATTAAATCAATTGAATACACAAAACTGTTTTTGTAGACTCTACTTAAGTGTTTTTTTAACGCTTGTTTTGTTACTGCAATTTTGGACAGCCTGCATATGAAATTTCTGTTGAGTAATAAGACCACCAATAATATTCCAAATTCCAGAAATTGATTTTAAAAAATATTTTTATTAAAATCTGGATGAACGACAACATTCACTTTCAAATTACAAGATATTTTTCTCCCTTTTCCAAATTCATTTACTTGCACACATTGGTTTTTTAATCTGCCATCTCATCAGTCCTGGGGTCTTTGCTTCAGTTGACTCTTTGGTGATGATGATGATAATGGTCATAGCAAGAGTGATGGTAATTTCATAAGTAAACATTTCAACCTCAAGGTTGCCCTTTGTCTACTACTTTACAAAGTGAAACCTATATATTGAAGAAACGACGTGAAGTAAATTTTCTGTTTCTGAAAATATTTTGATAGCATTGTGGTGTTAGTAATGCATGCAGTGCATTTAATTGTAAGTTGTTCTTGACCTGTGGACTTGAGAGAGCTTATAGTATATGCCTAATATTTTAGGTATTATTAAATCATACAAATCAAATTATTTAAGTTTCTGAAAAGTAGGGGAATGAAAATAATTTATTGCTTAATTGTGGATAGATTTAGTCATTTGTTATTTTCCTTAACGGAATTGTTTACCAGACCTCCATCAGCATCGAACCTGGTGTTGAGGTGGAAGTCACCATTGCAGATGTGTAGAAGTATTGCTGATTCTTTGAAGAAATCTTAATAAAAGAAGCTTCTTAATAACTGAATGCGTCGATTGTCTGATTCCTTTCCTATTTTAAGTTACTGTTAACATGTTTCAAAACAACTATTTAGCTGTCCTAACTAACACTGTTTTGTATTTTAAGCTGAAAACTGACATCAAACGATGAGTTGCTCAGCTCTTCCAACTACAACCCATACTATCCATGTTATCAGTTTAGGAGAATTTTGATTTTCTTCTTCAGTAGTAAGCTATGTTTGATTGTTTCCCAATTTACTCATTACAAACTGCCTTGCTAAGTTTGAGTTATGTAAGGAGAAGTTAGACGTTAATAACCTTCCTGGGCTGAAAGGGTCAAAATCAAATCAAAGAATCTCTTCGTTATATTGGTCACAAGTAGAAGTCGAAAGCAACAATTACACTCATTTATTTATTATCAAACATGTTTTGTAATAATATATACTTTATCTATAATAATAGTTTCTTAAGATGAAATTATTTACTTTTTTTGTAGAATACTATAAAGGATGAAAAAATAATTATCTCTCCCCACACAAGTTTTTGAAAAGTCAAAGTTACATTTCCAGCTTACCAGGTTAGTTACTTTGATCATACACTTTTCACCAGTGATCTTGGTGTATACTTTAAACATTTCCATAGGATTTCAACAATTGGTAAAATTTTGTCTTTACCATTAATCAGGATTATAGTAAGTCAATGATCACACTAAATCTACGAGCTTCCATACAAAAATTGCCTGGTTTCTTTGCAAAACTTGGTAAATCCAATTCCTTACCCTAACAAATATGCTTACACCAAACAAGGATTTGAAATCTATGAAGTTGTTTATACCGATAACGTTTGCATTGAATACTTCGATAATGGATAAGATAGAGTATGGCAATAAAGAGTCGTTTAAGGCCCTGTCCACACGTATCGGGATATGATTAATCTCGGTTTTTAAAAATCTACAGTCTGGAGAGCGTATTCAGAAAGCGCCGTATACCTGTGGACGGGAGGTGCAAACCGGAGAAAAAATCCCCGTTTTCAAAAATATCCGGATACGTGTGGACAGAGCCTAACTCACTCGTACGGTAGGTTTTGTTGTAGATTTGGTACACAAGATTTAAAATGTAAACAATTTTCAATAAAAAAAATCTGCCTGTACAGGCGGATACATGCGTATATCAACTCGGACTTTTCTAAAACCGCTTGCTCAGAAAAAAGTTTCCGAGAATAGCCATCTTACTGCGGAAGGATAGACGTTTATGTATATGTTGGGGAAAATTATTCTCATTCAGAACTATAGATTCCAGTTTGATAAATTCAGGATCCCCCTTTAAAATGTGTCATTACAACAAGGTCAACAACATTCTGCCCTCTAAGCATCTCTTCCTGCACTTCCTTGTGTGTCCAATGTAGCACGTCTTTTCCATTCACACATCGAATAAACATGCGCACCTGAAAGGATTGGAGATTCAAAACTGCTGAAAAATGGTCTTCTACTTGCTAGCACTAATAAACAACAAAATAATTTCGCATTACAGTTCTAATACCGTATTTCTCGGACTATAAGCCGAGTCGGAGTATATTAAGTCGAGCTCTCTTTCTTACCTTGAAATCTTGGACTTTTTACTGCAACCCGACTATAAGTCGACCCCTCATTTTTGAAGTATTTCATTCACAGATAGAGCTCAAATTTACAATTGTCTCTTTCTTTACGGCTCATGGAATTTTTCATATTTAGTTTTTATATTCAACGCAAAGGCTGAGATATCAGTAAATCGAATGACACGGTAATTTATGAAACAAAACGTTTAACTGCCAAAACTCTGCTGTGTTAACACATCACTAATGATTAAAACCAAGCAACTTTTATAATTAGTAGCAAATGAATATTAAACTAACCAGTATAACTGTTAGTATATGAGTGTTTTTACATGATGTTTCGGAAGCTATTAAAAGTCCCTATCAAGCTTAATTTTTTACTTTTTGGATTAAAACTGTTGTCATCTGTGAACTCAAAATTCGAACAACCAAAGAAAATTTTCACGTCTAAGTATGCTTTTTAATAAAAAAAAAAAAGATTGGAATGTAAAATCTTGACCGAGCAGGCCGGGGACTGGTAACCTGTGACGTAGCAGCTGTGAGTTATGTGATTTTTGTTTAAAAAGTTTCATTTCTGTTAAAAACATGTCATAAAATTTTTATTTCAAACAATTTCAAGTTGTAACAATGTGACCATTATTGCCAGAATTGAATTTTTTGAGATAAAAAAGATTGTCTTTGCTTCAATTCATGCCTCGTGCTACGCCATATGCCTCCCGCTATGTCATCATTGCACGCTTCAAGTCTAAAATATGTAACAGAAACGGCGAGAAAAGGTTTTATTTTCGAAAATTACTGTGTTTAAAGGGTTATACTTTTCATCTGGAATTTGAAAAAAATAAGCTTTATAGGGACTTTAAGGTCAACATTTTTTGGAGCAAGATTTCGAGACCCGTAGCCTTAGTTGAGGCCAGTTTTTGAACCCTTATTTAGGATCTCAGAAAGTCGGCTTATAGTTCGAGAAATACGGTATTTTTTTGTAAAAAATGAAAACCGGCAATTAGCTTAAGGTAGCGAACTAATCGAGTCGGATTGCCACTAGATGCCATCTTGACTCCGCCACCGTAAACTTAAAGTTATATACAGACAATCTGTATATGTCACAGAAAACACAAAACAGTTGCTAAGACGACGAACTAAAAATTAAACTAATTACTATAAATGCTTATGCAAAAAACTATTAGGCTTTACTGGCTGGCTCCATAACTATTTTGAAAATCGTTCACATTTTGAGACAACTGGATTTATCTGCGTTTGTTAAAGTGCATATGAAGTGAAAAATTTTATTGTTTTAGTGGATAGACCTTGCTAAATGAGCAATAGCTGTGAAGAAACGTTGTTTAAATCTTTTGTGTACTTTGAGATATTAACACTTAAAGTTTTCAGCTGTTGGCATCATGTGTGATTCCGACAAATTTGCATTTTTTAAAAATCTGTTGGATTGATTGCCTATTTACCTTGAGATACATCATCAGCCCAATTTTGTCTTAAATACATCCAAAGCTTACCGATTGGCAGCAGATTTTTAAAAAATGCAAATTTTTCGGAACCACTCATGACGTCATCAGTTGAAAACTTGAAGACTTAATATCTCAAGATACATAAAAGATTGCAATAAAGTTTCTTCACCACTATTGCTCATTTAGCAAGGTATATTCACTAAAGTAATAACATTTTTCACTTCATATGCACTTAAAAGCTTCTTCTGACGCCCTACCATTGAGCATCATGTATTTTTAAATGTCTAAGAAGACGTTGAGCTCTGAATTTTCTATCGATACTACCAGCTATTCATAATATTTTATCGGGCCTTTTCGTGCAAGTTTAAGCCCTTTGCGAGACCTCAACCTGAATGCTGACCTCACAGGACCTTTTACAGCAGGTTAAACGCCTTCTTTGCTGGACTTACACCTGAATGCTAAACTTGTTAGACTCCAGCAAGCTCGTGAATCCTTTGAAAACCTAAAAACAAGTTCTAAGTTTCCAGGAACTCTTAAAACAAGTTGAAGAACCTACTGCCAGACTTAAACCTCGATACAAACTTGCTGCCAACGTTAAATCGTGTTAAAAAAAACTTGTATTACCTATGCATGTACATTCTTAACGCGTTAAAAAGTCCCTTCGGGAAATCACCATTTTCTACCTAACGTGCCTTAGACCCGTTCTGGACCATTGATGTCAAGTTTACCATTTTGCTTCGCCCAAGTACCTCAGCGACCTCAACGAAAGAGTCCAAAAGAGAGTTAAGCCAATTACCCTAACCAGGCTGAAATAAGGCGAAGGAATACTTACTACAGTATTAGCTACACTAAAACAAAAAAGAACAGGAAAACTTCAAAACTCTCCAATTAGATCCCAAGTAATCCCGCGCACAATCTATCTTGTTTTCCGCTTCCAAAACACGAGCCTAGAGCTTTGGTACCAACTAAGGGCAATTGGAAAATTTGAAAAGTTTAGAATCAGAACCAAACACAGTTTAATGTTGTCCTCTTTACGAATAGTCTTCACTGTTTCGGTGAAGAACTGAATAGGTGTTTGTTTCAATTTGTAGACGTATAAATGCATTGCGACGAATTTTGGTAAACAGTTCCTATAAATCTCCAATTTCTAGGCTTGGTATATTTTGTTTAAAATCAAAGATTCTCTAGACTGTCTATCTGTCTTTCTGTCTGTGCCTGTCTTTCTGTGCCTGCTAATATGTCTTTCTGTCTGCTTACCTGCCCGTCCGTCCGTCTTTTTTTCAGTCAGTCTATCTGTTTTCTTATCCTTTCTTAGTTTGTCTATCTGTCTGTCTGTCTCACTCTGTCTGAAATCCGACTTTTTACTGCTGCTGCATTATAATTATTACCTGGTTATGATTAGCACAAAATAAACTAAGACTGAACAAGAGAAAACACAAACAGGAAGAAATCAAAGAACCTTTAATCCCGCCATAGCAGCTGGCCCCTTTGGGTCCACCGTTTGCACATAAACTGGGGCAGATCCTCGCACCACGAATCCAAAACCAACAGCATCACACATAACCTAAACTCAGGGGGAACAGTAACACTTTCAGTTCCAAGAACGACATACGATGTGCAAGTAAATTCTTTCTGCCTTTAGTCCTACTTTTTATCTTTTATTTTATTAAAATACCCTAACATTCGGACTCTTACATTTTAGACAGAAAAAAAAACGTCCAAAATTTTTTACTGTTAAAAAATTTACTTAATGTTAATTTTGATCTAATTTCGTGGCCCTTTGTTCTCCAGATAATTCAGGGACAGTGGTAGTAGTATCACAAGACTTGAAAGCCTGGTGCAATTCTCCTCTGGGTTTGTCTCATCTTTTGAATCAACTGTGGCTTTGGTCTTGTTAGTCAACTAGTTTAGTTTTATTGATAATGTAAATGAATATAGAAATAGCGACAGCGAACTACCAACTGCTCCTCTTTTTTGAATGATAAATATAAATATAAATATGAATATAAATATAAATATAAATATGAATATAAATAAAAATATAAAGTGTAAATAAAGATCTTCGTAGAACAGTGCTCAATACATTTAAGTAGAGCGAAGTATATACGTATGTTGAGAAAAAGACAAATAAACTACACGTTCATCCCTACAAGCCTGCCGCCACCGAAACAAAGCCCTCCTACGCAACAACTGAACTGTTAAGCTTCACACCGCTTAATTAACTACAGTAAC
>JAOBRD020646544.1:3655-15177 GCA_027575215.2 Hydrozoanthus sils
GAAGGGAAAAACGCACTAAACTGTATAAATCTGTTTCTTTTTAGCCTAATACATTATTAGTGAGTGTTGAAGGGAAAAACGCACTAAACTGTATAAATCTGTTTCTTTTAGCCTAATACATTATTAGTGAGTGTTGAAGGGAAATACGCACTAAAATGTATAAATCTGTTTCTTTTTAGCCTAATACATTATTAGTGAGTGTTGAAGGGAAAACGCACTAAACTGTATAAATCTTTTTCTTTTTAGCCTAATACATTATTAGTGAGTGTTGAAGGGAAATACGCACTAAACTGTATAAATCTGTTTCTTTTTAGCCTAATACATTATTAGTGAGTGTTGAAGGGAAAAACGCACTTAACTGTATAAATCTGTTTCTTTTTAGCCTAATACATTATTAGTGAGTGTTGAAGGGAAAAAAACGAAGATGACCACAGCGTCGAAAACATTCCAAATTCCTGTTTTGTAAACCTTTTGTCTTTCATTTTAAACATTTTATTAGCAAAACAGTTATGACAAAAACGATCAGTTTTTACATAATTATTTTAATGGCTGAACTACTTCACGGTACATTGAGGATTAAGGAAAGGGGCAAGTGTCTCTCGGAATATTTCTTATACGTAACAACCGGTTTGAGGGTTTTGCGAAATCATAGAGTAACAATCGACTCTTCCGTGTTGCGTTTATACCCACGAGTGCCGTAGTAAGAAAGCGAGAATGTTCCCGAAAAAAAACCAAAGTAATTCTACGCTTACGTATGCGCATGAAGAATATTTGAACTCATTCAGCAATTATTCCAAGAGCGCCCGTTGGATATGAGCAGGTAATTATGAAAAAAGACGCGTAGCGCCGGCCGAGTTGGCTGAACTTAATCATCTCGCATCAAAAAAGCGCGAATTTATTCAATTTCTTGAGTTTTCCTAACCTATCGTTACTTGAAAATGACAGCTAAAAGCTGTCCAGAACCATTTTAGCTTTGCAATCGGCTGCACAGACAGTTGCCATATGTGCTCAATTCGGTACATCAGCTGATAACCGAGACTGAGTGAGCCAATATTCAAGGTTGAAAATTCAATAATGATGGTTCATCAAATATAACATAAAGCTGTTTTAAACTCAACGTTTTGCCAGCCTACGAATAAGAAACTTACTTAAATAATTTAGCAGCTTAGTTAAACTAAATAAGGAGAAAACGCAACAAAAAGTAGCACTGTAACAGAAAGTACTTGCCAAGGAAAAGGAACACACATTAAGATCACTCAATTCTGTCGTACTCCAGCTGCAAACTTTTTATGAACTAATTGCAAACCGTGAGGGACTAGACCTATCATCCCTTCACAGATAACATCTGGCAATAGACCGGAAGCATTTATCACGAGAAAACAAGAAAAAAGCCGCGAGAAAATAGAAACACGAAAAAACCGCGAAAAAAGTTAGTTTATGAATATATTTTATAAGGGAATAAAAAGCCTCGCGCGTGTTTCTAGACAAAAAAATAGAAAACACTATGACGTATGAGAATACGAAAAAAGTGTTGGGAAGAAAATGAGGCGAAGCCGAATTTTCTCTCTACTTTTCGAGTGTCTGCCACGTCATAGCGCTTTCTGTTTTTGTCTAGAAACACAAGCGAGGTTGTTTCTATTCCTGTTAGAAAATAACCTCTCCCGTCCACACAGTAAAATCATTTTACTGTTTTTCTTGCGTTGTATGATGTCATACCGTGGTTTATAACGGAATTAAAACCAATAAGAGCGCGCGTTATTTCTGGGTTGTTCTAAAACAAACTTCAAAATAAACTCACCCGTTTTTTGAATCTACCAAAACTTTACTCGGTACAGGATCTCCGTCAATTTTAAATGTTGTTTTGTTGCTTCCATCCAAATTTGATGTTTCGATTATTCTTTTTTCATAATTTGTCCAAAATAGCTTTCTTCTCAGGTAATCAACAGCAATTCCTTTAGTTCTCGTCTCGTTCCGTACCGTTTCAAAGGCGCTGCCATTAAGGAATGCCCGGCATATTGACGAAGAATTTATGTCCGTCCAGTAAACCCGACTTTCTTGAGGATCATAAGCTACGTCCTCGGGCTCTCTCACATGGGGCCCCCCAAGTACTGGAGATGGGCTCTGACAAAGCGCCTTGATTATAAAGCCTTCCCCAGGATCAGCTATGAGAAGCATGTCTGTAGCTGCATTGAAAGCAAACATAATTATTGTATGTCAGTCTAAAGTGTAATGTTTAAAATGTTCAAGTCGACACTGAGTACATTAAGCGAGAAGAAGATAATTTTTTCATTGTTTAAAACAAACTGCATACAAATGGAGCTCCTTCTCCAACGGCTGGATCAGTGTCGGCACCTTCTGTTCTTTGCATCCGAACTCAAGTTAACACAAAAGTGTTTAATTTAGCTCAAGACCAGTCGGTTACGAAATACCAATTTGCAGACGTTTCTCTACTCGAAAAGCGAGAACACCGGGTTTCAAGTGTCGTGGTTTAAAATATAATGAAAACACTATGGTTTACACGTAGGAGGTTAAAACTTTGAAACAATTTTTCTTGAAAGGCATTTAATGCTCAAAAGTGCTTGCATCAAAATTTAGGAATGTTAAATTTATGCAATGTTGGTATTTTGGACTAGGCCATGTGCATACCTAAAAATTGAACCGTCGAAAATTTAGGCATAAGGGTGATCCAATTGGTGCAATTTGATTGGATACGCGCATGCAGCTAAGGTAAGGAGCAATCAACGAAGTTTAATTTGAATTATTCTACAAAGTAAAAATAAAATCTAACAAAACAGAGTTGGCACAAAATAAAATGCTTGTTAAGAGAACGCTGAACAAACTTTTTGATAAATGGTTTTAAAATCGAATAGTACTTTTTTGGAAAAATAAAAACGTTTCTACTTAATATTCACTACCCAACGTCTAAAAATGTGTCGATTTTAATTCATAGCAAGTGTTTTGCATAGTCTTTAAGAACATCAATATATACATTATGAATTCTTAATGATTTGTTAAGTTCAATGTTCTCTGGTAAAAGATTAAACGCAGTTTTACCTTCTTTCGCTTAAATACTTTTAGCTTCAAAACCCTAAGGTGTTCCCCCAACAAAAATGGAGCACCGAATAAATTCTCAATGTTTTTTAGCTTAAATGCATTAAAACAGGGCGAATATAAGTATTTTCACAAGTTCAGGAACATTCTACTTATTTTTATGCAATAATTTCTTATATTGATTAAACTATTAATAACGAACTGATTCATCCATAGAAACAGTAGACAGCAAGTCTGTATAAACTCATAGTTATGAAATCTACTTTCCATATCGAAGAGAACAATTGATCGAACTCGTTGCACTAGAACTAACTGTGAGTAATTTACGAGTCAGAGAAACTAGATAAAGAAGCAATAAAATTTATTTTCTTTGTTTTATAAAACACTTAATTGATAACGAGATTAAATGGCATTTTCCACTTTATTTAAGTTTTACCGCTTATTTGTATGCAGTTTTTGATCTTCGTTCTTATTTGTTCTTCTTTAAAATTTGAATACTTTTTTTTTGTTTTAACTGAAATACTTCTGGTATCCGTGCCTCGCGACGTTTCGTAACTTCAGCCAGACTACTGTCCGTCCGTTATTGTTCTATAGTTTATGTTTTTGGCCACAAGCGCTTTATATAAAAGAAATGTCATTTTTTGTTCTTTTTTCTACTTTGTCACGCTATGTCGCTGCAAGATAGCGCTCTTACTATATTTGATTCGATAACGCTCTTACTAAAGAAATTGTGGACTGTCGAAAACGTGGTGGGCGTCAAAACGCCTTAGGCGGACACAGGCCGATCGACTTGCACAATGGGTTAAGTTTCGCTCAATTTGTATTGAAAATTTGTACGCAGCTTAACTAACCTAAGTAGCTAATCGATAGAATGCAGTATTTGGAAAAAAGAGCAACCTGCTATCGGTAGTTTATGGCAAGGATAACACAAATCCGAACTTGAATTTATTTGAATTGTAGTAAAATATTCTGCTTTCGAAAAATGTCACAAATTACCGTGTGTTCGAGCTTACATTGCTCAGCCGCCTTGCCTTTTCAAGAACTTCCACGCAATCTTTTGAGACTTTATGGTATTTCAAATATAACGCAGTGCAAAAATATAGTTTTACCCACAATAAATGTTGTGTTTGTAGATTTCCCTTCAAACTGAAATGGTTTTCAATGCTCTATATAAATTGATTTTTTCTCATTTCTTTTAACCATGTAGCTTGGTTTGTATGAATTGGTGAAAGAGAAGTTAGGCCAATTTTCAATGTTATGCTTAAAAAAGCATCTGCACCACCTGCGAGCCTTCAGCATCATCGCGAAAAATTATTGAAACAGCTGAGCTTTTGAACGAGCAAGCCGGTGGAAGAAATAACTATAGATACAAATTGTTCTCTGAATTGCTGTTACCATGACAATGTGGATAGCCTTTTTTGTACCTATGGTAGCAAATGAACAGCTTCAGGTTAAAAAGCAAGTAAGTAGTAATTAGGAAAAGATCAGTGTTGATCGGGGCTTTCAACGACTCAGAATCTGTTGTTGAGTGTATATAGAATACTTACATATTAAAGTGATAAGATATTTTGGTGTTATAATATACATGGTCGTACACGCACTCGCATCAATATACGTGTCGTGGTTTCTGAAGAACGTATGACAAAAACAAACTCTGAAGACCCTAGTTGTCGTTTGTTTCATATTATAAGCTGTGCCAACGAAACTTTTTGATTATTCTGGTAATTTACGCCTTTTTGGCGTTCCGTGCATTTCTTGGAAAACATACATGCTGATTGTTTAAAACTTAAGCCAAATTCGAGCCATATTTCATACTTGGACCCAAACGTTTTTATTTGTAACTGTTGTAAGCCAAGACAGTTCATAGACCGATGCAAGACAGTTGAACCTGGCGATCAAGGAATAATTCAAGAGTGATACAGTTTAGATAGCACGGTTGAATTCTGGCAGTGAAAGCTCAAATTCCGTTATATTCTTCTACTGTCGTAGAGTTGGTCGTTCATATCTAGTGATCTCTCGAATTGAATTTTAAATCATTATAGGCTTTACACGGAAGAGTTGCATATTGCACTTAACTAAAGCATTTTATTTTGTTTTAGTTTGTAAATTTGTTCGAGGTCGATGTTTAGTGGATTATGTCAGATTTTTTATATATCAGACATCTTTGGTGTTGAGAAAATGTCAATGCGTGTAGTTAGCTAATCACTTTTTACGAACACTTTTGGCTAGTTTGTCTAGTTCTAGGATGATACGAAAGTATTTTATAATGGGGAAACAAGCAAAGCGATGAACTAGAATATAATAGATAAATTAGAATATAAATTTAAAAGCAACACAATTCAAACTAATGACCAGTTTTTAAATATTAATAGATAACCTTACATATATGTTGCTTGCCACAACCAATTCAAAATCCCAACCTGGTATACATAATTTTTATAAGCTAAATGTCGGTAGCACTACGAAACTAAGTACAAGAAAAGTCACCATGGTCATGCAAGTTATAATGAACACTTACCATACAATCCTCTTGTTAATAAGCAAAAGGCGTAGATTTGCAAAACTTGTCTTGCCAGCATTGTAGCTTCGACTCAGAAACGGTAATTTGTTCTAGAAAGCAAAAAACAAACCCATTTTACACAAATGTATCAAGCAAATTATTCTCTGTATCGAGGTTTTGGGCTAACATTTTGATGTTCCTCTGACGTAGATAGAAGAATCCAAAGTTCCCTAAGGAAATGAACACAATTTACTCTTCAACTCCTTGTTGTTATGACGTGTTATTTGTAAATACATTTTACGATACGAAAACACCCTCATAGTTCACTCGAGTAAGAGCTTATTTGAATAACTGACAAAGGAAAAATGTAAAAATTACTCATCGGCACTACTTAGAAGTTATAAAACTGTACTTAGTCGTGTTCAACAACCGTAGGAATATCCCTGGATTGCTGTTCAATATAGGCGGGCTTGCCGGCATGAGAATTGCTTCGATCGAACACGACAAAACTCTTACGTTCGTGAAGGAGGAAGTGTGTAACCATTAGATCTTTGTGGTCGGAAATTAGTAGAGTTTTGAATACCGAAAGCTATAATCTTGTCTCTTCTTCTTTTTAAAAAACAAAAGCAAGTCTGGTCACGTAAATAAAATCGTTTGAGGAAGCACGCAAACGATTTCTCAAAAATCTTACGTTGGTTTACTTGAAGAGTATTGTAAAGTCCTCTGTTTTCCGTACACAAACCATTGCTTGTTTTTTCACGGAAATTTCTATGAAACGCAAATGGAGTTAGTGCGTGGGAGAGTCAACGGTCGAACCAATTTGCTCTTATTGACCCCTTTGTTGGTTAGGAAGTCAAGCGCAGAATTGAACCTGTAATTTCAAAATGCCCAAATCCAAGCAAAATAAACTCCTTAGATACCATGATTAAATATAACTTCTTTGCTGTTGGCACAGAACAACAGGGTCTTTTAAATCCATGACGACGAAAAGAGTTTATAGATTTATCGAAGAAGTAAACACCTGATGTCAGAAGACCGCCAAATAAGATAAAGCTTTATGGATTCTTACTTTTTTAAAAGAAGCTCCTGTGGTGTAACAGATTTGCTGTTGTTACAAATAAAAATTGCTGTCAAATCTTCCAACGAACAAAGTTGAGAGTAAGTTGCTGGTTAAAACAGTTTGAGTTTGAAATCGTTTGCGATATTCCGATACTGTTTCTTCTTTCGATATGATCCACGAAACTGTATTTTCTGCCTTCTTAAGTATGATCAAGGTTAAGGTCTTGACGATTATTGACTTATCAGCTTAGCGAAACTTCAATGGTTTGAGTTGCATGTTCGTTTCCTTACCAAGCCACAACCTTTACACTGTAGTTCACGGTAGAAAAATAGTATTGGAGGTGTTAAACTTTCGTCGCGTGTCAGTTTGTAGAGCAATATTGTCCTGGTTTTCGTTCTTTGTCAATTTCAATGAATCTCTTTTGTTTTCTCCCCCACTTCGCTGCGTAATCACTTCAAACAAAATGTCGCTTTTTAAGGACAGTGCTCTGGATTATACGTTGAACAGTTTCTAGAAAGTGTAAAAATGAAATTGAACTCCTTTCCCAGTTTGTACTTCAGCTTCGTTTGTTGAAATGAAACAAATATTAGCTTTATCTACCATAAAATAAGATGATTGGTAGTTTAAATAATGTTAATGTTGGACCAGGGCATCAAATTACATATCCACAAAGTTTAAATGATGCTTATAAACACGCAAAGATACGTTGTATGTTGATATTTGTTGTCTGATGCCATATTTGGGCATTCCCCAAAAGAATAGATACTACGTCATCTATGTGTTCAAGGAATTTTTCAATCTGAAATTCATTTGAGTAAAATACTGCAAATTATCATTTTTTTAAATAAACTGGTAAAAAAATTGATCGGAACTCTTTAAAATGCAGCTTATGTTTCTAGTATCTTTAATTAAAAAGGATTAGTGTTTTATTGTAGACATACAGTATACAAATTCATTTTCATCACATTGTTTTGGGGGTTAATACTAGCGGGCCTCAATATTTGCGGTCTTTTGATCACAAAGAAGTGAAGTTCACAAAATTACTGAAGGAAGGGGAAATGTCAACAAGTTGCAAGCAGCTTAAAATCAAAACTAAATGATTCGCCTATATAAATGGTTCACTTTACCTTTGCTTTTATATGAAAGGGGTACTCTTCGCATTTTGAGAAGTCAAAATCGGCAATTTCGTATGTCTTAGGGGTTTCGAAAAAAAAAATAATAAGGTTATCTAGAAAAACGGGAGTTATCAGGAGTGAAAACTGATTATAATGATATTTTAGTGATATTTTTCTGCAGCTTTCTTCTGCCTTTTTCAAAATCAACGTCATGAGGGTCAAAAGTTTCACACGTTGATATTCTTCGGGGTATTCACCATTCCGACAAGCATTGCTACCCTTTCTACTCCGAAATACCCTCCCTGAACCCTTTCTACACCGAAGTACCCCCCCCTGGGCCCTTTCTACCCTGAGTATCCCCAGGAGGCAGTTGATCGAAGGATATGCTGACGCAAAGAGACGGTTCCTTGCTAATTTACAGAATCGAGAAAAAAGGGCCAAATTAAAACAGTTCCAAACATCAAACTTGCCTTCTCTTAGTCATAACTAGTGACACTCATCGTTTTTGCTCAGTTTCGAATTCTCTTACACTGGTTTCAGCAGACAAGTAAGAAAAGACAACAAGCTCAACGAAGCTGTTCAGTTGTTTGTTTGAAAACAGATATCGGTTGATAAGACAGGTCTAAAGTGTCATAAATATAGTAGCCCGCGCTCTCTGAAATGCAAAACAACCGGAAGCCGTTGACTGCGCCAGGAGTAGTACAGTCAGTTTCTGACTAGTGGCTAAAACCATAAACCAAGAGCCTAGTTATATCTGATGAAGTAAATTAGATAGTGTGAAAGGCGGCGCTCGTATAAACTGGATGTCACATAAACGATAAAAGTAATTACTGACAAAATAAAATGCAAGAACGAAGCTACAAATCTCAACTACACGGACTAATATTCACTGTAGAATTTTATATGCCTTCCTCTTTCATTTGCGCTGTTTTTTTTTTTTTTCAATCTTTTAGTTTCGAAAGTATTCAAATATTCCCTTAAACTTCCGCAAAGCTAACACATCGGATTTTTTTTTCCAAAAATCGACCCAAAATGTTTATTGCACGGATTTTTGACTGTGAGAAAGCATTTTGGTTGTTGACGTTCAATACAAAGTTTGTTGGTTTTCCTTATAAGCGACCGGGGCCTAGAGGCTCAAACTACGGCTACAGCGGATACGCAAGGACACGCATTAGTGAGGTTCTACTTTTGTTCGGTTCGTTACCGACCTGTAAAGATATATTCAGTATTTTTGGCAAAGTATAACACTTCATTTCGGCATGCTGACATTCGAATCATGTAGATAAAATGGTTTTCTTTCAAAAGAAATCAATCCCTGTCTGCTTGCTACTGTATAATCGGACAATTTTTTTTGAAGCCAAAAACTTATTTGCTATCACGTAAATGTTTCACTATGAAAACAACTCATTCTCTGTAATTATTGATGCCTGAGAAATCCAAAGTCTTTGCAATATAATTATCACAAAAGAAAAAAATGACGATTGAAGACCATATATACCAATATATAATTTTGGAGCCATGCACAGAGAAACCTGAATTGGTTTACAGTTTTGCTAAGACTCGTTCATCCATTGAACTCGCGACTCTCCATGAAGTTGTCCCACCTCATCGTACTCGGGGTTGGCAAACGAGACAACAGTCCCGTCAGATTTTTCTTTTCTCGGAATAGTTTCTTGCCCCATATTCGTTAATGGAATAGCTAAAGCAGGCACTTTTTGTTGCTTCTGTCTTGCGAGTTTTTCCGTGTGGTCTGCGGTTGGTATGCGAAAGCTGTCTGTATCATACAGTGGATTAGTGCTACCATAGTCTGTTTCTTGGAACATTTGTGAAGCTGAGTCCGAGGATTTTTCTGTTCCGCTTGCATCGTCTTCACTCTGCTGTTCCTTCGCCAAATTCGAGTTGTAGCAGGGATTTTCAAACGAAGACGCGTTGTAAAACCCCTCGAAGTGGGACGTTTTCTGAGGTTTCTTATTAGAACGTCTCCTATTGATATATAATAAACGAACTTAATACACTTTATTATTTTCTGGTTTGCACGGGAGTAAATAAAAGCATAACCCAAGAAGTTAAACTACTTCAATACGAGCTAGATGGTTTGTATTTTTCTAAAGTCTTGCTACCTTCCCGATATATGTGTTCAGTCAGAGTTGATGAAAAGGGAAATTGTAGAGACAAAAGGAGCAATTCAGTTCGCTGTTTTTTAACAGCTAACCTTTGGAGCAACACAAAGGCACCCAGATGCAGTAAACAGCTTTGGTATCATGTATGATTTTAGCTCCTTATTTTTCTTTTTCCATTTTGTTATCTTAAGAGAATAATTACGAAAATAATGGCTGTTTTAATTGTTTTAGGTCCTTTCAAAAGCTGTTTTCTACAATGCATTTAAGATACCCATGTTGAAGGTATAAGTTTTCATTTTCATGGTCTAATAAATAGGAGTTATGTTAAGCCACAAACTATGCAGAGCTCTAGTTTTAAAAGTCCCTTAAGCACAGTCTTTACATTCATGTTTATATCTTTCAGCGGGAATTCTAACCTGTGTGTTTTCTATGCTGTGTTGACGAGGCCCAACAAAACTGAAACAACTGTCCACGGCTGCTAACAGTCAGAATTAAACCAAATTCAGCTAGCTCAATTTGACCCATTAGGCCTTAGCGTCATTGCATTGATAATCTCTATTTCATTAGCACGCATGTGCAAAACTACTGATTTTTTTATCACCAGCCAGATCTTACAAGCAAAACGTTTATATGTGATGAAACTAATAAATAAATAGTAGTAGTCACTAAGTAGCAAACAAATACATCCTGCTAAATACAACCATACTTTATATTTTGTTAAAATACAATCTTAACGACCGAAATACACAGAGCTCTATGACATGAGAACACATGCACACCCACCTAGAGTAACAAACTAGGGTTCCGCCAATAGCAAGGATGGCAACGACCGCAATAACTAATCCAGCCTGGATGCCTCCTGTAAAGGTCGATGCAGATGCATTGGAACTTCCTGACTTTGCTTCAACTGTAGAGGATTTTTCCGTAGTGAAAATGTTTGGGCTTTCTTTGCAGTTAGGAGTCTGTTCGCCATTGATAAGTAAGATGGGATAATTACCAAAGAGCTGACTTATGTCTTCTTTTGAATCTCTTGCAAACCTACAAAGCAAAGACTTGGGAACCACGAGGTAGGTCTTGCTATTCGGCGATGATGCTATCACGGAAAACGAGACTCTAATCGTTTTTCGGAGAACTACTGGCTCGCCAAGTAACAAGATGTTGTCAGGGTAAAACACAAGCGCATTTTTGTCATTTCTTGTAGTAGCTCTGCGAGCCCTAATAGAGGAGAAAAGAACGTTTGTAGTTAATTAATAATATCAGAATTTTTTTATTTAGTTGTTCGAAAGCGTTTTTCTCTACCAAATGAAGGTGTTTTTTCTTTTTGCATTTTTAAATAATTTCAAATAAAATCATTTATGTGTTTACAAGTTTATGTTTGAGAACTATGTATGTAAGTACTATGTACGTATGTATGTAAGTATGCCAGTGTATGTATGTAAATGTATGAAGATCTAAATGAATGTATGTGTGTTTACACTTGTGTGTATTTGTATGTATCGATAGATGGATGCCTGAATATGTGTGTAAAGTTTTGGTAACAAGCTTAAGGAGCAAGTTATTAACTCACTGGAGTTTTTTCTGCAACAAATCAGCTACGTTACAGCCGTATCTCACGACCTTCATCAGGCAATTGTCGAGTTGTCACGAATCGAGTATCCATCGCTCAACAGGATGGG
>JAOBRD020646861.1:1222-15176 GCA_027575215.2 Hydrozoanthus sils
GGGTTATGGAGTTGTATCCCATCAGTGACTCAGCTCCCCATTTGCATCTGTGTAACTCAGTGGGTAGAGTATCTGACCGTTCAGTATTTAGAGGGTTAGAATAGAGGGTTATGGAGTTGTATCCCATCAGTGACTCAGCTCCCCATTTGCATCTGTGTAACTCAGTGGGTAGAGTATCTGACTGTTCGGTATTTAGAGGGTTAGAATAGAGGGTTATGAACTTGTATCCCATCAGTGACTCAGCTCCCCATTAGAGTCTGTGTAGCTCAGTGGGTAGAGTATCTGACCGGTATTTAGAGGGTAAGAATAGAGGGTTATGGAGTTGTATTCCATCAGTGACTCAGCTCCCCATTAGAGTCTCTGTAGCTCAGTGGGTAGAGCATCTGTCTGACCAGTAATCAAAGGGTTGTGGCTTCAATGCCTGTCAGTGACTCAAATTTTTTCTGAGCGTTTAACTTTTGAGGACCATTTTCTTCTTAAGGTGTTGTACATATGCTTTAGGTACTATGAGTACTAAGACATTGGTATATAATAGAAAATTTTTCTATCAACAACAATTTTTTTCCAATGCCACATGGATCTGCCTGACAGAAACTAGTTTTTGAAAACTAATCATTAAAAGATATGCTGGTGCCAGAGCAAAACAACTGATTCAAAAAGAGAGTGAAAGACAGCTTGGGATCTTTTAACTCTTTTAAAATTTTCTCTTTTATTATTTTAAACCTGTTCAAAATAACATTCCTAAGAACCCAATGAGAAAATAGCGTTTAATCAAGACGTCTGTGCAAAATATGAAAAAAAAAGCCCAGCATAATTTATAATATACAAACGTGCTAAGCTAAATCCTTTAAGCCTGTAAGTGGCTCATAGGGCCGGCGCTTATCTTCGGTTTCTGTAGTGTTAAGCGGATGATCTTGACTATTACAACATACTTACTTTTATTTTTTAAATGGATAAGTTAATATATCTAGATGCAATAGTTTAAAACCATACGCAGTCAGTTCTGTATTATTTTGTATGTATGTCTAATCTTTGGCGTTGTTTTCATTCAGAGCTGGAATGATGTACAAGTCATACTTAACATTCTTGGGTGCTTGGTTGAACTCATCAGTACAGGTAAAGCAGCTATTTTCAGTCTGTATTACCAATTACAGTATGTTGAGTACAACTTTTAGGCTCTTCCCAGAGTCAAGTACAACCTTAAAAAGGCTTTAGGGCTGAAAAAAATTAATTTCTTAATCTACAAAGGAAAGATTTCCCAACTGGAAAAAACTTCTAGAAGAAAAATGTCCTTAATTTTTATATATTATTTTTTAAAGGTGATGGTCATTGTTTAATGAAACTAAGAAATTTGTTGTTTTGTTATTTGCAAGGAAAGAAATGCTCTGTCCTTGTTTCCAAGGGTGCAGTAGACATTCTGCTCAAGTTGCTAGTTGATTTTGGCAAAGAAAGCAGCTCCTGTGAAGAGATCCTTGTGCAGTGCCATGTTATTTTGGCCAAGACAGGACCAAAAGGTTAGTACTTTCAATTTATGATCTCTGAGAGATGCTCTGATTGATTAAAGTGAAGTATCAAAATAATAAAATTGAATTTTATGATTGTGTATGATTTATCAACGATTGAAGGATTTAGTGCAAAAATGATGAAAATGACATTTGATGAAGTTATCAATTCTCCCTACATTATCCCTTTTATCTCTCCAGAACCTTTGGGAGAGTTTAGCTTTTCATAGAAAGTTCACTAGGTCATTTTTGCCTTAAGCTCTTCAACTGTGTAATTTGTAAATAAATATGTATTATTTATTGACAAAATAATTATAATTTGAAAGGAGTGTAACAAGTTAGATTGTTTCCAAAAAAATCCTCGAATATCAAAGTTCTCAAGGTCCTTGGAATTTATTTGTTTATCTATTTACCATTATCATCTACACTCATTAAAATTTGAGTGTTACAGACATTAAGAAAAGGCTGTAGTAGAAAAAGGTTATGTCATTCATTGAAATAGTTAGTTTGTGACTGCTGAACAGATTATGTGTTTCAATTTTGCAGAGGTTAATTGGTATGAAAATCTGAGATGTTCTTGCTGTATTGTGATAGCAAATTAATGAAATTATAGTTTGTTGCTTCACCAATTTATTTGCCAACTCATGATAATGGCTGTGGTCATTACAGGGACATCTGCACCTCATGCAGACTAGCCAATTGACATGAATTTGCATTTTGTAAAATTACTCACTGACAGCTTTTATTAACAAGACTACCTCAATTTAAGGGCCGGTCTAGTGCAAAAGCACTCTTTGATGGAGTTGTCATTTCTCCCTACGTTACCTCATCACTAAATGTACTAAATCCTCTGGCTATTCCTGTTAGTCAGAGCTCTGTTATTTAAACCCTTCTCTGAGTTTGGAAATTATGAACATTTTTGTGAGTAGGGAAATGCGATACCCTTGAAGCTCATGTTTACATCTAGTTTTAAAACAAAAAGTCATAAATTAGCTATTTGCCTGTAGGGCATTTGTCATAGCTAATGATTACATCATTAAGAATTGCAGCTGATTGGCTTTTTTTTCTGTACTGTAGATCGGAAATTCTGTATCAAGGCACGGTTGACAGGTGCCCTTTTGGTCACTATGGCAATGATAAGAAACAACACAACCAATTTTAGGGTCTTACAGCCAACTTTGCAAGTTTTAAAGATTTATACAACAAATAGTAAGTGATAACAGACAGATTCATTGCTTATATTTGAGAATAAATAGTTTTTGTTGTTTGTTGTTTCAAACTGCTTGATTCTGATCTCATTTTAAATGAGTTTTTGTGTTGACACAGAGTTCTTTCTTTGGGTTTGTTTTCTGACTGTGCACCATTTTATAAATAAACCTGACATTTTAAAACTGTTTTTGAGTTGCTGCTCCTAATCAAGATTGTTTCTGATCTGCATTTCAAAAACATTTTTCCTCTATAACAGGAACAGAATTGTTTCCAATTTCATTAATTAAAAGTTTGTTAGAATGCCCATTTCTACTACAGAAACACTTTCAATAGCCACATTTGTTTAAGTATGATAATTATAAAAAACACACAATAACTCTTTGCATTTTTAACATTTTTTTGTCATAATTAAATAAGTACAATTTTAGTTTTTGATTGCTTCATCTTTTCATTTTGAGATTGTTGAGCTTTTGGTTATTGTTGCTTTTTTGTTTCAGTTTAAATTTGTAATCGGTTTCATTAAAAGCTGATATTTTACACATTTTTCATTGCAACACCTTTTTCACAGGAGGATGCAAATTTATCTCATCTCTCCTGACATTTGACCTTGGAGTTAATGGATAGACTGCAATAGCCTACTCTGATCATTATTCACTATAATAAACATTTAATACAAGATTGAGTAGATTGTATTGTTTTAGCATTAAGCTACTAAGTCTAATTAAGCATGATTATAATATTGCTCTGACAGTGTTTGACTGACCCCTTCAGGTGTAAACTGTAACTCTCTCAGTAAAGCTGGAGCTGTTGGTGCCCTGTTCAAGATTATTACCAGTTGTGGCCATAAGAGAATTCAAGGGTTAAAGTGAGTGCTTCATAATATGTCTAGACTCAATATTATTGTTAATATTATAATTATATTTATATTAACAGTTTGTAGACAAAAAAGTGTTTTATTTCAATTCCATGACAGAGAGTTCTTGTGTGAAGATTTAGACAGTCAAAAAAATTGCATGTTGAAAGTAACACAAGGCCTTACTTGTTTTTTTTATGGTCTATTTTAGATTTATTTGGTAGCACTGTCAGCAAAAATCAGTGCTTTATTAAAAGTGAAATCTTCCCCTGTATGTACAGTGAGTTACAATTAATTTTTAGATTTGGTAGCGCTGTCAGCAAAAATTAGTGATTTCTTAAAGTGAAATCTTCCCCTGTATGTACAGTGACTTATAATTAATTTTTAGATTTATTTGGTAGCGATGTCAACAAAAATCAGTGATTTCTTAAAAGTGAAATCTTCCCCTGTATGTGTAATGAATATAAACCTTAGTTTTATGCTTTTTGGATCAAACTAATTATAGAATGACTGCATGAACCAAAGCTTGAAAAGTAAATATTGCTAAGGACACATTTGAAATATTGAGAGCAGTTTTTCAGCTGAGGGCCTGACTGTGTATTATTAATATTAAGATAATACAGAAAAATGGAAGGTGTTTTTGGTTTAATTTTTAATTCAACAATAATTTTTGTGAGCAAGACAACCCGCATTAAGTTAATATTGATTAAAATAAGTGAGATTAAAAAATGTACTTCTGCCTGTTTTATATTTTCTGCCAAGTTTTGTAGTCAAACTTGCTTCTATCAAAACATTTTTAATGTTGTGAAGGAGCTACAATACCCAGTAATGTGATGAATTTTTGACTTCTGCCACAGCAAAGCTAATTAACGTTTTTGTTTGCAAGGAAGGTTTTGTGTGAATTTATTTTAACACTTAGGTCTGCAGATGATGTGGCATGGAAGCATGTCAGTTCACTTAGAGTTTGCAAAGGGAAAGTTTGATCTGCCCAGATCAAAGATATTCTAGTTCGTAGTAATAAAGATGTGAAACAAACTAACCAGTTCCATTCGAGACTGAAATTGAAAATTTTATCGTCATTTCCCACCCAAAGCTTATCCCTGCTGTCATAGTTGCTGAGCTCTGGTTTATATTTTTACCATGATTGTTTTTTTCTTATAGATTAGTGTTAGATGTGGTTGCCTCACTTGTCAAGTCAAGTAAGTTAATCTTTATTTCATATATCATTTGGTTAATAGACAGGATAACTGTTCTCTTGGACATGCTCAGTTGCCAGATGATGATTGCATCGTCGTCTATACCCAGTCTTGAAATCTGGCGGTACAGTGCATGTGGCGGAGTGGTTAGTATGACTGTTCAGCTTGCAATCCTAGGGCTTAAGTTTGAGCCGTACTTGTTCCAGTTGACTCAGCTGTACAAATGAGTATTAGTTCTGCTGGGGGCTAACCTGCGATAGGTTAGTGTCCAGTCCAGGGGGAGTCACAATTCTGCTTAGCACTATGGAAACAGGAGATAAGCGACGGCCTAATGAACCACTTAGGCTCAAGAAAGAATTTACAGTAGCTTTAAACTTGAAATGGTTATCCAATTTTAAAATTTTAAGTATATAATTAATGTGACACTGTGTAGTCAGAGACTAGTGTAGTCAAGTATTAACTCTAGATCCTTGACACTCACATTAATTAAAATTAGATTTATGTTTTTGCAACACATTTTACGAGTCTACCTAACCTTGTGTTGAAGTATTGATTGAAAATAAGATTTTTTGTCAAACAGAAAGCAGTGCTTGCAAGGCAGTAAATCTTGGTGCAGTCCCTGTGCTGCTGCAGATGTTCTGTGACTGGCAAAGAACAGACCATCTAAACAGACAAGCAGGCTTGAGAAAAGCTATTTTGAGTGTACTCAAAAGTATTGTCATGACAAGTGAGTTGTTGGTTAAAGTCAAAATATTGTAACATGCATTATTACGTTGCAAGTCAAAACTCATAGGGCCAATAACCAAATCCTGCATGCTGATTGGCCGAAAATCAGTCCAATAACTTTCCATACAGAACTGGGAAGTTATTGGACAAATTTCTTATTAACATGAGTGCGTAGAGATAGTCATACTGATCTAAAACTGGTGCCTTGTAATATTAATATAAATATCTTAATAACCTTTTTGCTTGGTCTGTCCAGGGAAATATTTGCTCTCGGTCTTTCGCACAGACCTTGCTAGGCTCGGTCTGTACTGTGAAAGACCTTGGGCAAATATTTCCCCAGACAGACCTCTCTCTCAGATATTAAAATGTTTGTAGGAACTTAGTAAGTAATATAAAAACAAAACTAATAGTTTCTAATGTTATAATTGTAGTTATATAAGGGCGATCAGTATTCATAATAGGCGATCAGTATTCATAATGTAGTATATTAAAAGTGTTGTGTACAAACGAAGTCTTCCAAACTTTAAAAAGGAATTTCCAAATTTTCGAACCCTGTGCTGTGGTTCTTCTACAGGGAGTAATGTCATTAAAAAAAAATTTGATTGCTGGTACCAGTTGCTTATTTAGAGTCTGTAAGAGATTTCAAAAGTGGGATATTTGCACGTGAAAATTCAGCCCTTTCGTTCACATGTATTTTTAGCCAAGCAGGAATGCAGAGACTCTAAGAAATACAATAGTCTACAAACAGTCTATGTTTACATCTGTACAGTTTATCTTTTGGTTTATTAAATGTTCAACCTCGAGACTGTATTGCAGTTCTTGAGTTCTAATTAAATTGGTTCACTCAATCTCAGTTGTATATGGAATTGACCATAAATGGAAACTGACTGTGTAGTGTTACAAAGCTTTATTAAGGTTAAGAATAAATTTTAGCTGTAACTTTCAACTATTGGTAGGTTTGAAAAACTCAAGATATGTAATAAAACAATTACTACTACTACTACTACTACTAATATAGCAGTTTTATCCACTAAAAGGGGACACTACATAAAAAAAATGTTTACAATGCACTGTTGTTACAAAACCCTAGTAAAATTATTTATATGTTGTTTATAGTTAAAAAAAATGTTGGATATGAGATTCATGATTTGTTACGAACCATGAATCTCATATCCAACATTTTAAGCCGACTCTGTGCTGCATGCCTCTTTGGCTATTTACCATTATCTCATACATGTATCCAACACACGCTCTTGTCCACAACTGTAAAAACTATTTTGTGCTTGTACTAGTCACTGCATCATTAAACATTCAGAGACACTGTCAAAACATGTCCGTTCTAAAACTAAAGTTTTTTTGTGTATTTACTAAAAAAACTAACAAAAATGGACATTTTCTTTATATTTAGAGTCAGGAAGGAAGGCATTTATCCAGGCTGATGGAATCAGAGTACTCTACACATCTGCTATAGAAACAATTGAATGTAGGTCTTGCTTTGATTTATATGTATGTACTAGTGCTGCATTGCCTAGAAACATTTCAGACAAAAGATACAATCCAACCTCTATAAAGTCCCCATCCTTGGGGCTTTGAAAAGTTGCCACTTAATAGAGGTATCAAATACAGCAGTTTACTGATGTCAAAATTGGGACCTTTGAAAATAGCCGCTTAGTGAAGGGAGGCTGCTTAATAGAGCTACCAAACAGAGCAGTTTAGTGACGTTAAAAAAGTTGGGACCTTTGAAAGTGCACACTTACAGTGTAGTAAAGGCGGGCTGCTTCATAGAGGTATCAAATACAGCAGTTTACTGACGTTAAAAAAGTTGGGACCTTTGAAAGTAACCGCTTAGTGAAGGTGGCCACTTAATAGAGGTATCAAATACAGCAGTTAACTGGTGTCAAAAAAGTTGGGGCCTTTGAAAGTAGCCGCTTAGTGGAAGGTGGTCACTTAATGGATGTGTCAAATACAGCAGTTTGCTAACGTTAAAAAAGTTTGAACTTTTGAAAGTGTACACTTACAGTGTAGTGCCCAGGGGGTGGCTGCTTAATAGAGGTATCAAACACAGCAACGAACTGACGTTAAAAAAGTTGGGACCTTTGAATTGGCTGCTTAGTGGAGGAGGGACGCTTAGTAGAGGTCGGACTGTAGTTAGTTTTTTAATTGAAAACCACAAAACAGCTATTTGTTTTGTAGCTAACAACAGTTAATTTGTAATCCACAGGCAGGGAGCTTGACGGTGTCAACAATTTATCAAGTCAGATACTAAGAAAGTGCTTTCCCAAGAACAAACTGCCCACCCCCTCCCTAGCAAGTCCACTGTCCTTCCCCCTCCTAGAGGGGCAAGACGAATGTTGTGCTCAGGCAACTGGAAGTGATGATATGGATGACAGTACAGAAGGTATGTTCTTGTTTGGAAGTTAGTAATATTTTTTCTGTATTCTGTGTTTCAGAGCCTCTTTACAAGCAGCTTGTATGACTCTGGCAAGCCAATCTACATAGTTACTCAAGTGTTCTTTTCTGGTATTGTGCAGGGTGGAAGGTTTTAAAGTACAAAAGCCCGAATTGTTTGACTTTATCAGCATTACATTATAAGTACTACTATAATGAAATGTGGTTCAGGGATATTGTTAGTATTGCGTTGGGAAGTACCAGATGCAGTGGTTCAGGCATGAACTCCTGGAGGCGTGCTCCCTCGGGAAATTTGTAAGACTGGACTTTTTAAAGTGCAGTCTACTGTGATCAGTCTCTGTAGCTCAGTGAGTAGAGCATCTGAGCGTTCGATAGTCAGAGGGTTGCGGGTTGGATTCCCATCAGTGATTCAGAATTTATTCTGAGCATTCGACTTAAGGAACACTTTCTTTCCTACAGTAACAGTAATTTTTTAGTACCTCAATGCACTTCCATTCTTGTTTTAATGTTTGCTATCTTTCAAGACAATAGAAAATATTCAAGTTGACTTTCGGTAAATACCACAATCCATTGTAATAAACATCAGTATGCCAGGGTTCGTACAAGTCATGGAAAACCTGGAAGGTCATGGAATTTTAGAATTTCATTTTCCAGGCCTGGAAAGTCGTTGAATTTTGATTAGGGTCACGGAAAGTATGGTAAACTGGTACAATTATAATTGGTAACAACGTAAAGAAAAAAATAGAACCAATCCATATATTTGCACAAAATTACACGCCTTTATAATCAACGATTTCAACGCAGAGATAGACTCGTGGAGACGCAGTGCGGTAAAACCGTGCGAGAGTTTAAATCGTTTTAGTTCCTAGAGTTGAACTTGGTAATGCCGGCTACTACGTCTCTTCACCTTGTTTTGTTTGCATTATGCTATGGTGTATTGTGGAAGAAATAACAAAGCTGGGTCATGGAAAATTGAGAGGGGAAAAGTTATGGAATTTCAGAAAGTCAAAAGAGTGCGTACCCTGTATGCGTTGCATTATGCGTCTGATGGTAAAATTCGGTGCAGAAGTTATTTCCTTTGCAGATCATTTTCACGAGAAAGGTCGTAGTTTAACAGTACTTAGACAGTCATATTTTGGTTAATATTATTGAGAAACCAGCGCGAAGAGTAACTACAACTTTGTTTAATTACAGATATTTCATCAGGAGTTGATACTGATGATGATGATGATGATGATGATGATGATAGTGGATCAGTGAGTGCAGAGGACCAGGATGGTTCAGGATCAAATTCCGAGCAAGTATGCAATACCTTGGTAGGGAAGAATAAAGATTTGAAACAAAAGCCACGGCTGGACCTGGACATGTATGCTAAGTTTTTCCCAGAGCTGCTTGAAGTTCAGGTAGAGGTAATTTTTTTGAGAACCTCATATGTCATGAATTTTACATTTTATCCTGACGCGTCCATGTATTTTCTGAAATTTTGAACTGGCTTATTGCTTTAAGCTTTTTGCTTTCCGTTTGCAGGCTTCTACAGATGAGTTCATGGATGAGGAACCAGCTTTTAGCAATCCTATCATCATTCCTACAGGACTGGTTGATTCCCCTTTTTCCACTGCCACACCCTTCTCCTCCCCAAATGACGGCTACTGCCTTTCTAGCCATCTAGATACTGTAACATTCAAAGATGGAAGCCTACCAGAGGAAGAGGACTCAAGACTCACAAGTAATATCTCACCAGTTACAAGTGATGGGTATGTGTTTTTAGTTGCACGTATTTGTTTTTTCCGATAATTTGTTTCACTTTTTTTGGAAATTACACCTGTCCTGTTCAATTCCTTTGGTGGAGCACTTGCCTAGCAGCTAGCAAGTTCGACTCGTAACCCTTGAGTTGCGAGTTTGAGCCCCAGTCAGACCACTGTGTTGTGTCCTTGACAAGACACTTTACTTGACTTTGCTCCAGTCGACTCAGCTGTATAAATGAGTACCAGTTCTGCTGGGCTAACCTGTGATGGATTAGTGTCCTGTCCAGGGGGAGTCAAAGACTCTCATCTTCCTAGCACTATGGAAACCGGAGATAAGCGCCGACCTGATGAGCAACTTAATCTCGAAAAAGGATTTAGCTTTTAGCAATTCCTTATTATTTCAGTTAAGTCTACAAACTTAGATAGAAACCGTTATTTGTTTGTTACTAATAGCAAATGCATTCCTATCTGCTGAGCGGTGCAAAAAGAAGCCTTAGTTGTGCTGGTTAACAGCTTCCTTGAGTTCCCTAGTTTTCATTTCCAACCATTTTTCTTTCATCTGGCGTAACCTCTTTCTGGACATCATGCCCTACTTATGGGCATGCAGATTTTTTGCGCAGCGTAAGTTTTGTTCACAAATTCTTCACAGTGGCGTCTTGAGAATTGATTGATTAAGACATAAAAACGACAGGGAAGGGTTGAGAAGGGAAGGCCATTCAGTTGTTGCAGAGACTAATAGGCAGACATCTTCCCAGGAAGCGTGTTAACTGGTACAACACACGCAACGAGGGCATTAATCAGTTTGAACAAGACAAGTAGAATTAAACATATAAAATTGAGAGAGCCATCTTGAATGCAGTCAGTAAGCGCCACGGAAATGTTTACTTCCGTTTAAACCAATTTTACTTGTCATGAAAGCTGTAGCCAAATAAACGAGGCAATTTTAATGCGGCTTTCCTTGTATCTGTTTTTGTTCATTGGACAAGTTTAGTTAAACATCTAAGGAGAAGAGAGCCATCTTGAATGCCGGCTGTAAACGCCAAGGGACATTTTGGTTCCATAAAATCGATCTTAGACTAAAGCTCAAGCTTAGTAAGTGAAGGAATTTAATACGGTTTTCCTTGTTTGTTTTTGCTCTCGGGACGCAGCAGTGGGTCCACATCCCAGTGTGACGCAGAATCAAGATCGCCAGGAGCAAACTCACAGACTAGTATCACGAAGACGTGTGGGTTAACGACATCAGCCAAGATGACCAATGAAGACCGAGGGATCAGGGAGGGAGCCGCAAGCGGTGTGAAGAGTATATTACCAATTATCAAAGTGCCAGCACCAGAGATGTATGGACATTACCCGTCATTGGAGCCTGAACCCCTAATATGCAAAAAGATAGGCTTGCAAAGGTAACTCTACTGTCTGAAAATAAACAGATCATGAATATGCCTGAAAATAAAGTGATTGCTAGCTTTTTAAAATCATAGACCTTTAGTGTATAGTCTTCAATAATGAACCTTGCGTTTATCTAAAAAAGACAGAAAGCAAAGTGGCAATGAAAGCAGTAACTGAAAGTAGCTTGGACTGCTGAAGTTCCTTTTTACATCCGTCAGATAATATTGTTAAGAATAATGTTGATGATGATGATAATCATGGTGGCAATGGGTATAGTGATGATGAAGATTATCGTAATCGAAATGGCGGTGGTAACAGTGGATGATGATAACGGTGGTAATTACAAACAACAAACAACAACATCAAAAATAGTTTATTTGTATCTCTTAGTCTTAGAAGTTCACGTTATATTTCACGTTATACGTAGGAAAAATAATGGATACTGGCAAACTGAAAATAGCGACCTAATCAAAGTCAGTTTGCCACTAGTTCAAAATTACAATGACAATGGTCGTGCAATAGGAGTGGTAAGTACTGTATTAAACTAAGATAACTAGAAACTTAATATTGATGAACCTAGAGAAAAAAAATAATTAAATTGACAAGAAGTAAAAATGGCATCAGTAAGAGTTTAGACGATGATGTAATGGTAACAGTGGTGGTGATGATGTTAGAGGTTGTAAATGAGAATGTTCGGTGATAGTGGTGAAAAAGATGATAATGCTCAGAATCAGTGATGGTGGTGATGGTGTTAAGGATGATGATAACATAGGTGGTGATGATAAAGATGGTAACAGTAATTATGAACAGGGTCCGCACACGCCTTGAAAGTCCTTGAATCTCAAAATACAAATTCATGGCCTTGAAAACCCTTGAAAATTGCAGTCAGTGCTGGAAAGTCCTTGAAATTTGTAGCTAATTTCATCCAACTTACGATTCTAGAGTGCCTATGTGAAAATATGTGCTACTGGCAGGAACATAGCAACACATAATGGTAAAAAACAAATAAAAACGATTATAACACCTCTTCGAACGTCGATCGAATGCCCTATGCACATATACATTCTTGGTTATATTCATTGCTCTGATTGGTTGAATGTCTGGATTGTTAAGGGCCAATGAAAAGTTTTGTACTATTCGCTCTTTCTGCGAAAACCCGTGTGCTTTGATTTTACAGTGCGTGGAGTCCTTGAAAAATAGAAAATATGTCCTTGAAAGTCCTTAAATTTTTAGTCAGAAAAAAAAAACAGTTTAAGTATATTGACACGTTCATGCGTAAATATTGAAGTAGAAATATATATAGGTGAATAGAATATTGGGCACCTGGGGACCATACACATTTGATAATTCTACACTCCGTAAATTGCTATGTTGCCAGCATGGTGAGTTCCGGTGGTGTAGTGGTTATCACGCCTGAATAGTAACTAGGAGACGTGGGTTCGAGTCCCAGTTGGAGCATTAAGAACAATTTTTCGAGTGTGCTAGAAAAGAAAAAAAGAACCTCTATGTATTTCTACTTCGTTGCAGTTCCCTTTCGCGCCAAACGTGTATTTATTCGTAAATATTGAAGTCTACTAAGTGCTGATGAATGGCTCTTTTTCGTAGGAAAATGATTTTTAGGGACATTGAAAGGTTGATTTACCCCCAGAAGGTGATAAACCGAGTTGTGTTTGATCTTGATGGCCTGTTAAAGGAAGAAGACAGTAAAAGTCAGTGTGTCGGTGGTCAAGCTGTTGAGAGCAGTTGTTCGAAAGTTTTTGGTTGCAGACGGAAAAGCAGCACATCAAGGTGAGTCCTATCAATCACAAACATTGGAAATCAAATATTAGTAGTTGGCGTGTACTTAATTTCGTCATGCTTAAATGATTTTATTAACTGTTTGTAATTTCAACGTGTGTGTATATAATTTATGCATTTATAAACATTTCATTCTTAAACTTTCTGTTTTATCCCATGCAGCAGTTTAGGCGACTCTTCAGAAAGATTGTCCGGAGAAGACTCACCTCAACCGCTGAAGTTTGAATCCCGCTTTGAAAGTGGGAACCTTCGCAAAGCTATACAGGTTTGTATACGTTCTTAGGTTTCTTTCTGAGGAAAGTATAGAGAGAATAAAATAGAATTTAAAAAATGGTTACTGGAAATAGTAACAACGATAAAAACACGACGTTTTTACCAAAACCTTTTGTCATTATTAGGTAATGGGATATCCGTTGTGGCGCCTTCTTATTAGAGACCTTAACCGGAAACCAAATATCAGTAGTTGACGCGTACTTGCACACGTCATGCGTACGTGGTGATTGTCACGGAGGTAGTCAAGACTCTTCACCTCCGTGACGATCATCACGTACGCATGACGTGTGCAAGTACGCGTCAACTACTGATATTTGATTGCCGGTTGGTCTCCATGGCAACACGGATGTCTGGTGCTTAAGGTTTTTATTATATGGTAATTGGCAAGAAACGCCTTATACGACTGAGAAGAGGAATAAAAGAAGCCTTAGAACTGAGAACGTGTGGAAACTCCCTCCCTAAGTAAAAATGGCGGGCTCAGGTTCAAACTCCCCCATGTTTAGACGGAGTCCTAGAAGGCACGGTCGGATACATTTTTCAACACTGTTTTTAGTAAACTGTAAACTGCTTTTGTCATTGTATGTCCACTGGTCTATCCGGTGAGAGACCCTATTGATTGATGGTAACATTTTATGACGTTTTATAGTAAAAAAAAGTTTGCCATTTTGCATTTAGGTCCGCGACTACGAATATGACTTGATACTTAATCCAGACATCAACTGCAAGAACCATCATCAGTGGTTTTACTTTGAGGTGAGTATAATATCATCAGTAGATAGAGACCTTTAGACCCTTTGAGGTGAGTACCCTATCGTCAGTAGAGAGATACCTTTAGACCCTTTGAGGTGAGTACCCTAT
>JAOBRD020646971.1:0-32225 GCA_027575215.2 Hydrozoanthus sils
ATCTTTCGATGAATTTTGAGCTTTATTTTTTTTTTCTCAAAGATTGGTAATTTTAAAGAGATTTTTTAGTTGGGGGAGGTGGGGCTCATCAGAGCGTTTGTGGTATCCGTAGCTAAATTCTAAACACGCAGGCAGATATTCCCTTGATAGTCCGTTCTAGTACGAATCACTTGAAAAGAAACTTTTAATCAGTTTTCTTACTTGGACAAAGAGTGAATATCAAATAAAAAAACAAAGTTGAAATTGAAATACAACCGCCCGCCCGACCATGAAAAGGATGCTAACCAACTAATATTTTTGCCTGTGTTGTACATTTTGTATATTTCTTAATTTTTTCAAGAAAGCGTAACATCTTGGTCAGTGTAGGTCAGGTCGAGACAGAACGGATGTACCCTACCGTTGATGACAAAGGGGAAGTTTGGGAGGAAAGAATAAAACCACTTGATAACGTACCACATGATGGCGATAGTGTGTCCTTCTTCTACCCCGGATTTGTTGTCCGTTTGGCAGGTGCCACAACTTTTAGGACAAATTTTCTCTACCGAAAACCAATGACGGTTGCAAAACTTTTTCATTTTAGGGCACAGTTTTTCAAACTCATCAGCACAAATTGGTTCCGCTGGCATTTTGGGTTCTGCGATAGAGGAAGCAAATTTAATAGCAATTTTTAGCCGTTTGAGTTTGTATAGTGTTTCATTTCGTTACCAATTCAATGAGAAGAGAGGAGTATTAAACGTGGGAACTGAATGGGTATCAGGCAGGCTAGACATTTATGCTTGAAAACTTTTGTCACTTAAAGATAGTTCTCACTCAGGCTCAGTAGAGTTTTCTCTCTCTCACTATTTAATTTTCCATACGTACAAACCAACTATTATACTTTCACAAATGCTGCAATCTGATTGGCTAGCCTACTCACTGCTTATTGAGCAATAGAGAAGGCGAATCGAAACGTCGCTTGAAAAGGTGAAGAAAAAAATTTATGTTCATCCTAATAGCAGTTGAGTAAGTATGAAAGACAATACAGAAAGATCTCCTGAAGTAATTTCTATAAAACTGGCACGAGTCTCTTTCAGTCTTTCGGTGTCTTCCTGTGTGAATTGATATCGAAATATACTTATACAAGATAGAGAAATTATACACCTTAAATAGAGTTTCAGTCAATGCCAGAGCTTCATACTGATAAGCTGATGAAATTACCTACCGCAGAAATTGCAGCTTAATGCACATTTTTCCTCCATGTGCTTGGGATATTTTGTACAACTTGATTCACCGAAAAAATTCAGAATTTTCTGACAGGCTTCCGGGGTATGGTCCACACAACCAGCCTCTTTGATTTCTTAAACATAAACAGTTTATCTAATAAGTGTTGCACTGTCCAGATTCGTTTTCCATAATGATTATACAATAATAATGATGGTATAAAAATGGTAATAGTAATTATAATAATAATGGTAATAATATTAATAATAATAACACCAATAATAATAGTAATAATAATAATAATAATATCAATAACAATAATAATTATATAAATAGTAATAATAATAGTAATAATGATACTAATAACAATAATCATCATTATAATGATAATAACAATAATAAACAATAATGATAATCGAGAATGATGATTTTAAATTTATCCTTGTCTAGCCGCATTTTTCTGTGGTGTAAATGTGGTTTTAGGGAACAACATTTCCAAAATGATAGCCCTCTCTTCACACATTTCATTCACGCGACAATACATTAGGTAGTATTGCAGTATTATGGCTTTTCTTAAAAACTTTACTATCTTCTAGTTTCTATGTTTCTAGAATTTGTTTTGTTAAAGAAGTGTGTTACGTTTAAAACAACGAAATTTCTGATCGAGCTATTTATAGATAGTTCAAATTTATTGCAGAGGCGTATTAGTGTTAACCGTATACAGTTTCATCAAAATAACAGGAAGTTCAAGGTTTTTGGTTTTGTGCATTGCTCTTCTGTTGCACGTTTTATATCTAGCCTGGCAAAGTAAGATTGGTTAGTGTCGTAGAGTTTCATCAAGGCGGAAGCATGGTTGCCGTATAGACCAGTGTGGTCTGAGAAAGGAAATTTCCAGAATCATTTTAGTCCGCAACACGATGAACTGCTGCAAGTTAACCATAACCCCAAGGCGCGAGTCTGAAAATCTTGAAAATGAGTGTGAGTGTGAATTTAATGTTTTCTTTAAGATTATAACCTATTAAACCTCGTTTAGACAGATTTACAGGAAGTTGATTATCTAAACGGCTGATCACTCTTTTTAATGCGACAATAAAAACACACTCATAAACTATGTTGAAGCAAAATTACTTTAGCTTAGTGCTTATGGTGAAAATTGTTTGCTCACAACCCTTTCGATGCTGATGAAGTGAAGCGAAGTTCTGTATATTCCTATGGAAAGCAACCACAGGGTCCCCTGATCTCTTTCTCTTAAGTACCCAACTCTCTGTGTTTACATGAATGTCTACGTATGTAAAACATTTAGTTGCTAAAAACATCAAGCATAGGAAAAATACTTGAGCGACGCTAGGACGTCCTTTTCAGTTTGTTTTACGACCCCTAAATTAGAACTTAACACACATAATTAACAGGTTTTGCGAAACTGTGCAACTATCAGTAGGAACGGACACATAACAAGCCGTGATCTACCTTCGGGTGTGTGGCCCTGTGGTGCACCTTTCTCGTGTTCCTCTTTCCCAACATAAATACTCGATCTAACGCCCCTGATGCTCGAGCATGACCCAAGATCTGTGACACAGTTTACCACGAGCGAAGCAATCAGTAATGAAATAATGCCGTTAGGTTTCACCATGTTCGAAATCATAGGGTTTTCAAATGTGTTCTTTTTTTGGGGGCGACACGTCCAGAGTTCGAGCTTGTGTGAAAGTAACTGGTTTGTAAAATGCTATCCGTGGGATTCTTGTCTATATATAGCGTGCGCTAATTATAAGGGCGTTTCCATCGTAGATATTTAGGTTTACAAGTCACGCCTTGGGGTGTGTGATGCTAACATTCGGATGACACGCACAGTTTTGATGGTTTGAATGCTTTCCATCGGGTTAGAAATGATACCTTTTATGGACAGCCGATTTTCAGATTACTACGTTCGGGACCTGTGAACGTATTATACATGAAGAAATACACACGGATACCATTTTGCGTACTGTTGTTATTTTATGTTTGTACTTGAATTCTCAGTTTTGTTTCGGCAATATCAAAACTGATTAAAGCTTTGTAAATGACTCTTAAAAGGCAGCATTTCGTTCGAAAGGCACTTGATACACAAGTTTTTGACCCTGAATTAAAAGTATTGACTGTCAAGTCAACGCCTTAATACATATTTGAAGCAGCTCAAACTTTGTATATTGAAGTACAGAATTTTTGTAAAACGGATAAAGAAATGAAAACGAAAGAAAATTTTTTGTAGATTTTGATTTTTTTTTGCTGTTATTAGCACAAAAAAAATTGCTTTTTCAACTGCTTTGTAGTGTTAGTAATAAAATTAGGGAAATAGAAAGCCATTTTAGTCATTACTCCTGTCTTGCCGTCTTTCATGCGCAGAAATTAGTACATGCAAGCTTTTCTTATAAGATGCTGTAAATTTTGGCCGAGGCTCGATATTCTAACCTTTTTGCCTAACTATAGGTTATTCTTCTCAAATTGTTATTTCCATCATGTCAATTATCACTGTTATAAAGATTAAAGTTAACTTTATTTCTACAACATAGCTTCGTTATTGTCGTATATGCACTTTGGCACTGTCATAAGTCACGTACGGCTCAATTTTGATTTTCCAGCTCTGCTCACTCAAGAACTGCAATGAGACGCAACATACAAAGACGTGTGTACAGTGATTTTCTATAAAATTTTGCAACTACATTTCCAGATGAAGCCGAGTCTCAACTGTTCTTAACCTATTCTTGTTTTCTGGGCCTCCTTGTACTTGTGAAACGGTTCTCATATTATAATAAAAAGGGGAATAAGAATTTAGTGATAACTTACTAACATTCATTGAAACTGTTTCAAACGGAGTCCGGTATAAACCAACAAGTCGGAAGTTCTATTTATTCCAGACAATTCAATTTGTCTATTAGCTGACTTGAGGGATTATTTGCAAATCTTGTTGATATTGTACTGTGGAATAAAAAGTTTTCTTCAAATTAATCAGTAACACAGAATCTTTCAGTATCTTCGAATACGAATGTCCCAGCAATGCAAATGTTTATTTTCACTTGCGCCGGTCCCCATGGCAACTAACTCAACATTACTGTTCACCCCCTTCTTCAGTAAAACGATTATCCTAATTAATATCTTTGGGCTGATCTTAATACCAACTGGCAAAAGACTTGTATCAGGGGAGTTTTACAAGATACCAAGACGGCAACCGTCGATGATGGCGACTCATAAGAACCCAACTTCTTGTCATTTTTAAACGACGGCGTGACCAGCACGGTACATTCCTAAGGTGTAGCTGTCGTATTCGCCGTTGTCGATCGTATCTTTACCTCTCCATTACAGTCAAACGACGCTCACCTTCGGGGCCGACTATTAAGAAAGATGTCCATCTTATAGACCTAAAATACAGTGAGCGAGAAAACACACGGCTGGGACCAAGTTTTAGTGTCCCTTTTCAGGTGTTCCACTGTATCTGAAGAAGTGCCGATAAACTCAACGAACCAACACGATATCATTCATACTGTTATTTAAGGGAAACAGGCCATGTTTCGATCATGCCACTGATTATCTTCAGTTGTTGTTTTACTTAACTCTTAAGTGACCCACAGTTTGACCTTTGAGAGCATTTCAAAGATAATAAAGCCACAACTTCCGAATTCCATCAGCTTTTATATAATCTCTTTTACTCTAATTTAGATCCAGGAAGAATATAAGGGCGATAGGCCGAGTGGCATGCGGGGAATATCCTTCCTGTCACTTCAAAACTGGGCCATATAGTCTGGTTGAAAATTATGGGTCATAATATTCTCTGCATCATAGACGCATATGCAAGACCAATCAGGTTTTGACTGTCTTGACGGGCCACACAAATATTAAGGTTTCCAGGATATAAAAACCCTTTCATTTCGTTTTACGCTGTTTTCGCAATGATTCACAGATTTTGTTTTCCAATTTTTTTGTTAGGGCCTCCGGATTCGGTTATTGTTTGTGCGAATCGTGGCCCCCCAAAACAGTTCGTTCGTTTCGGCTTACATGTATTCCGGAATAGGAATACACGGAATAAAAACTTTGTCGGATTCGTGTGGCTGTTTTTCCTGCAAATATGCGTATAAAACATTTATCAGTGATAGAACTCTTCCATTTTAAATAGAAATTCCATCGCCCTGACAATCTGGAAGAAATTTCAAATTTTTATTCTTAACCGGAATATTTCCAAACTAAAAGGATACTTTATTTTTAATTCTGCTTAACCAAACTTTTGTCTCGACAGTTACTCGTTTGACTAGAAACCTGTACATCCATGTAACCAAAATTTGTTTCCACCGAGAGAAAGCCGAGTACAAGCAGTTAGTTAAGAGTTTAAGGGCATAATATTGATATACAAAAAGAAATACAAGAATTGTCTGTTTTAACATGTGCATATAAATATTGAATTACAAGGCACTGACTATTAAACATTTAATCAAAATCAAGAAAGACACGCAAATTGATATTTATTGTGAAATACAAAAAGAGCACATCGCACTTTTTTTAAACGAATTGACCAACCAAAAACAGCTAAACGGAGCTTGTAGTACATCAAAGAAACAAACCTATTCAGAACTGCCCCTGGCTGACTCACGGAAACAGCAGCTTGGAAAAAGACTAACACTGCTTAATAATGGAAATAAAATTTGATATGTACATTTGTTACACTGTTGCGTCTATACAGCATCGGACTTAATCAATGAACAAACCTGCACAAAAAAGTAACTCATAGTATGGTATGCTATCAACAGCTCGACTAAGTTTTTAACATTCAACCTTTTTGACATAAAAACGTTACTTGCCCTCTTTACAGTTTGGTTGGGCTGACATACATAACTACACTACAACTTCAGTTGCTTTAAAATTCTCAAGATAAGACAAAAAAGAATTAAAATCCTATTTAGTATCTAACGTACAGCATAAAGAGTAAAGTGCCTCTTGTAAAAAAATGAAATCTAATGTTTCTGTTGATTTCTGAGGCGCATGGCGTACGGCGATTGGTGCCCTTGCTGGGACGACTGGTGCGACTGCGCAGATTGTTGTTGCTGTTGGTGCTGTGGCTGCACAGACGGCTGCTGCACCTGCTGAGGCTGTTGTTTTTGCTGCTGTTGAACCTGCTGCACCTGGACTTGTGTTACCTGAGGCTGCGGCTGAAGCGGTAGCTGAGTCATCTGTGTTGTCACGACTTGTTGCTGCTGCTGCGGTTGTTGGGGCCGCGGCTGTGTGACCACTACTGATTTCACGGTTGGAGCCTGGGCTTGAGACTGCTGCACCTGCACTGCTGGACGGGTCAACGACTGCGGCTGTGTTACAACCTTCGTCACCTGTGTTGTAGCCAATGGCTGTGTAGCCGCTCGTATCTGTTGGCCGCTAATCACAACCTTTTGCTGAAGGCCCTGTATGCCGGCCACGGTCTGCGTCACAACTGCTTGTGACGTCACAGATGATTGTATGGGAAGCTGGATAGTCTTTGGCTGGGTCGCCTGTGAAACGACTTGTCCAGCCACCTGTTGTTGTTGTTGCTGCTGCTGTTGCTGCTTCTGTCGAGCAAACTGTTGCTGCTGCAAAAGCTGCACTCGTTGCTGTTGCAACTGTTGCAGTTTGACGGTCTGCTGTGGAGTGAGTTGCTTCTGCTGCTTGTTGAGGAACTGCTGCAGCTGCTGGGTAGTCAGGGTTTGCTGCTGCTGCTTGCCTTGTATCAGCGCCTTCTGTAAAAGGATCTGCTTCTGCTGGGGCGTGGCCTGCTGCACTGTGGCAGGTTTACCGGCAGCAGCTGTCGTGACAGCCACTGCTGTAGCCGACACGACCCGAGTAGCACTAGGTGCCGCTGCTGTTGTCATGACCTTGCCAGTATTTCCTGCTTGCACCTGTTGCTGGAGTTGCATTCGCTTCATTTGCTGCTGTTGCTGTATTCGCTTCAACTGCTGCTGTTGTTGCTGCTGTTGATGCAAATGCCGCTGTTGAAGTACAGCCAACTGCTGCGGCGTTAGGGACTTTGCATTTGCGCCATGTTGGACAAAGGCTTGTTGAGTGGCCACAGGAAGAGTATGACCTGGAGAAGGGTAATATGTTCATGTCACTGATACAGGGAGGGTATGACCTGGAGTAGGGTAATATGTTCATCTCACTGATACAGGGAGGGTATGACCTGGAGTAGGGTAATATGTTCATGTCACTGATACAGGGAGGGTTTGACCTGGAGTAGGGTAATATGTTCATGTCACTGATACAGGGAGGGTTTGACCTGGAGTAGGGTAATATGTTCATGTCACTGATACAGGGAGGGTTTGACCTGGAGTAGGGTAATATGTTCATGTTACTGATACAGGGAGGGTTTGACCTGGAGTAGGGTAATATGTTCATGTTACTGATACAGGGAGGGTATGATCTGGTGGAGGGTAATATGTTCATGTTACTGATACAGGGAGGGTATGATCTGGTGGAGGGTAATATGTTCATCTCACTGATACAGGGAGGGTATGACCTGGAGTAGGGTAATATTTTCATGTTACTGATACAGGGAGGGTATGACCTGGAGTAGGGTAATATATTCATGTTACTGATACAGGGAGGGTATGGTCTGGTGGAGGGTAATATGTTCGTCACTGATACAGGGAGGGTATTATCTGGAGGATTTTTTTTTGGACAGTACTTAACACTATCTGCTTAAAAACAGCATGGCTTCTACTGATACACTTAAAGTTCTGGTAACTATTGCTGTCCTCACCAAAAATACTCTTATATCAACAAGTTTTAACATGAAGTGAATGAGTTTTAACATGAAGTGCCCCGCCTTAAAAGAATCATACATAAAAAAATAAGCTTTTGTCTTTGAAGAAAAAGTTCTGAACTAATAAGGTAAGGTTGTTAAAATCAAAGAAAATCATCCAAGCTGTCCTCATCCCAACATATTAAACTTGCTTACTTGCAGATGCAACTGCTGTAGTTACACTTGTGCGAGCAACCTGTTGGACGAAGTGGATTTCACCATCAGACACAACAACTCTTAAGGTTGCTTTATGCCAAGCATCTAACAAGTTGTTTAAGACAGAAAGTCATTACAAACCACAGAAACCTTGTGCTATTGCAAAAGAACTGTCTAAAAGTCTGGTGACTGAGAAACTATTTTTACTATTGTGCTGTTTTAAGTTAAGAGTACAACACAGAAAGCAATGAGAAAGAGATATTAATTTATCTATTGTAAAGCGGCAGATGCAGGTCAGTATTCATAATTTTTAGAACTGCAACAACGAACCATCCAACTTTAATAAAAAAAAAAAGAACGTCAGAGTAAAGCTGCCAGCAACTGTAAGCTCTGCTTGATTAAATGTGGTGCATGTTTTGGAGCAAACTTCTTTACCTTACCATTCATAATCGTATAAACTTGTTATATAATAAAAATTACATAATTGGCAAAACAAAAGAACAAAAAAAATTCAGTACCTGGGTGGCTGGAGTAGTTGCTGTCACTGTGGACACTTTAGCAAGAGTTGTTGCCACTGAGGTGGGAAGTGTCGTTCTAGTAAGACCTGTATTAGGAAGAACACGTCCTGAAGTTACAGACACTGATGCCCCACTCTGTTAATGAAACAAGAAAACAGGATAAGAATTTTAGTGACAACACAGCATGAAGCAGACTCTAGGAGTTCAATCAATCAACAAAAAAAAAAGGCAAGAGTGGACAGTTTGTCACAACTTGTGCAGCTCACTAAAAAGTTATTTTTACCATTCCAGTGGTATTTCATTAATATCCAATTTAAGCCAAAATAAAACTTATTTCTAAAGCTTTGAACTTGAACGACAGAAGTTTCAGGTGGACCTGTCCACTGATGCATGAAAATATGTCTTTACTGTCACCTTAATCGGTCTGGATCTTTGGGCAAATGCTTTTGTCTGGATGGAAAAAATAGGAAATCACATTATAACACTGCAGTCCAAATTAAAAAAAAACTGTTAAGCTATAGAAAAGGCAGCTGACAACTTACCGTTTGTACTTGTACCAATGAAGCAGTTGGAGTAGGTCCCTGACTTTGCATTCGTTTGTTAATTGTAGCAAACGTTGAGGAGCTTAGCCCAGCAACACCTGGGGGTGTGTTCACCACGATACTGGCCCCACCCCCGTGGGTACCCACAGTGGCTACGGTAGCTCCACTGTTGGCCAGCACCATTCCACCTAGTAACACATGGTATTATACCATTAGCCTTTACCACTATTCAGCACCAGTCCTCCCAAAATTTATCATTATACCATATATCCATATGGTAAGGTTAGACCATTGTTGTAAAGCAAAACATTTAAGAGATTAAAGTTGAGAAAGTTAAGGGAACTCTGAAGTAGTCAGATCTCAAAACTCTAATATTAAAATGGTGCACAAGTAACAAGTTCTATATGTAAACAGCTTGAGCCCCTCATACTATTAACAAAACTAAAAACATTGTGCTGAAAAGAAACATTCTATTATTTGAAGTTAAGAATTTCAGATACTCAGTTGAGCTGAAAGCTTCTTTGGCGTCAAATACATTCACACGAAAAGCTGAACAAAAATTCTTTTGCCAAAGTGTTACATACCCTTATTAAGAGTTGAGGCTGCAGTGACTGGTGTTCCCTGTATAACTGCAGTCTTTTGCAATGAAGATACCTGGAAGAGAAGACAAAAACATTTAAAAACAATGCCAATGCTGGCAACTTAAGTCAAATCCTTTTACTTATGTCAGTTTCCTTCCATTATACTCAGTATATTTTACAAACTTTGCTTGTCCAGTTCTCACACAATTCATAGTGAATTGATATTTTTTCACAACTCCAATGTCTGACCACACCTTACTTTTCTAAAACTGGACTTCAGTTTCAGATTAAAGGTTAGTTAAGTAATTCATCAAGGAAAAAGGGCAAAGTTCAAAAGATCTAACTTGTTTGTTCAAGAGCAGTGTAAAATAAAGGATTCTTTAAACTTTCTGGTTTTCCAGAATCAAGAGTTTTTCATTCAAACTCAACTTTCTTTGAGCCCAAAAATTATGTCTAAAATGGCTCAAACTCTGCCTATTATTATTGAAAGTTTTCAATATAACATGTGCTCAGTTTTATAAAAAAGAAACAAAACAATGTGCTGGCACTCTCATTGCACAATTAAATTTAACTGATTACTGCTAATAATACAAATGACCCATCCATCAGTCTATGAATCTGTTCATCCATACACCTGCTATATTTTTGCTTACACATTTTGGATTCTTTCAATGTTCATAAGGATGAAAGATAATAATTTATGTTTGCTATTGTCAAATCTACTTTTGTTTCATCTTTTTTAAATGGGGATTTTACCATAACAGTGGTGACATGCTTTTGCAAAAGATAATTTGTAGTCCCTGCCTCATCAAAAAATTTTTTAAATGGAAAACTAAAAAACTAATGTCGATTAAACAATAAATAGATAAGAAGTCCAATGCAATCTCCACAACTTGCATAAAAAATTTGCAATAACAAACAGCAAACTCACGGTCACAACAGCTGATGTTAGTTGTGTTGTTGCCAGTTTCTGTGTAACAGGAACACTTGTAGGAAGTTGGGTCGTAGGTGGCTGAGAAAGCTGCTGAGTAGTTTGTTGGGAGGCCTTTGTGCCAGCTGGTGTTGGTTGTGATTGGGCCACCTGTGCTTGCTGGGCTACCTGTGTCTGCTGGGCTGCCTGTTCCTGTTGCTGCTGCTGCTGCTGCTGCTGAAGTTGCTATGTTGAGAATAGAAATATTTTCTATTTGAATAAACTATACTTAACAGAAGGATGGCTATCTTAAGGTCCCTTGGGCAGACTTCAATGGGGACCTTGAGTCCTATTACTTATTCACCCATGACTCCTCAAGTCAAAGAATTTTAGAAGTCAAAGGTCATGTCATAGCAATCTTAGTTCAACTGTTAAGAACCGTGACGACCACACTGTCTGCTGGCAGGGGCATTAAGCTGTTGGTACCAGCCAGTGTGAGTGGAAGTACTTCAATTTTGAATGAAATTTGAAGTAACACTGGCACTAGGACAGTGGTTTTCCTTGTACAAGTTTCCTTTAAGCTCTTATCACTTAAAAAAGACAGCTCACCTCAATTAGCTTACGTGAGCTTTTTGTCACTCGCCAACAATTTTTAAATGGCAAGCCCTGAGTAGGGTAGGCTGATTTAGTAAATAAGTAAATCATGTATGCATAGCAAAAACTCTGTGATCAACTTGATGAAAGTAATGACTTTCTTTATGACAAACATGTTTTGGCAGTGCTTACTGCCATCGTCAGTGCAACTAATTTACAAGTTCGTAAGTGAGTAGATATATGGGTTCTAGTTAACAATTAATTAATTGGAACCCACATGTCTACTCACTTACAAACTTGTAAATTAGTTGCACTGATGATGGCAGTAAGCACTGCCAAAACATATTTGTCATAAAGAAAATCATTATTTTCATCAAGTAAATCATGTATAATATATCACGTTATTGACAGTTCAATTTGAATTTAATTAACAAAGCTAGACAACTCTTGTATGAGCAACAATAAAAATAAATTATAGCAAGCATGTTGAAAATAAGTGGGCTTCAACAGTTTACTGGAGGGAGATTTCATACCTGTGCATGAGCTTTTTCTCGAGCCATTCGCTCAGCTTTTTGCACTGCCAGTTGAATGGGGTTCATAATCTTCTCCACTGATAAACTGCTACTGGGCAGAAACAAAACTCATTGTTATATACCTAGACTCTCACTCAACAAAACGAGCACTTTGATTGGTTGATTCTTGGTCATGTGCCCCTGATCAAATTCAAATGTATCCCGACCGGGATACAATTGCACAGTTGTTGCTCGCGCACCGAACACATCACAAAAAAAAGGCTCAAAAAAAGAGAAAGTCTAAATATATAACAAAGCACTTAATGTATAGTCCCTTGGGAAACATGTTAGCTTTGTTTTCCCTCAAATCCTGGTGTTTCTCTCGACTTCGTTTTAGGAAACATCGGGACTCTCGGGAAAACAAAACTGTTTCCCTTGGGACTATACATTAAGTGTATACTGTATAAAGCATAGTTAATATTTACAGACTGGTTAGGAAGTCATTGTTGTATGTTTTTGTTTGCCATTTTCTTTTGTTTTCTAGTCTTGATCCTGCACAAAACATGCAGAAAACACAGAAGCTCTTGAAATGCAAATTAACAAATAGCCAGTCAAAATATTCTGTTTAGCACCTGAAACAAAGAATGTGCAGGGTCATGGTTTGTTCAACATAAAACAAAGCATCTTTGTAAATTCTTTGCGTTTCCCTTTTGAGGTTTGTCAGCTTTCTTAACCAGTCCGTATATTAACCCTGGTATAAAATGACCTTGTAGTTGAGGCAATCAGGAATTTTTATATTTCATAAACAAAGAAAATGCATCTATTAAACACATTTTTGATGTTGAGCAACTTTATGGTAAGCTTTTTCTTGCTCTGGATGCACCCTTTTTTGGTGTTTTAATGCTTCAATTTCAGCCTGGATATGTTCCCCTGGGTTCTAAACTCTAAATTCCACTGTGATCATGGCGAACTCAGAAGATTGAGATTAAAAATCTGTCATCAAAAACCATGGAGTGAAAGTGAAAAAAAACAGCAAATAAAGTTAAAAACTTAAATTTGCAGTATTTTGCACAAGAACCAGAAAGCTTGATTTTGCCAGGTTACAAGAATGACTGCTTAACATAGGATCTTCTTTCTGAACAGTATTTGGTCCCTCTTCAGCCTTCAAAACTCTCATAGTGAAAAAAGACATGATAGAGTGCCCTGATTTAAAACATTTAATTATCACTGTTTTCTCTGCATCAAAAATATAAAGTGGGCAAGTTTTTATTCATATGATATACTTAAAGAAAGCAGTCATGGGACGAAAAACAAGGTTATGCATAGCAGTGCACACAGATATGTGGAAATCTCAAAGAGAACTAATCTACCATCCCTTTATAATGTGTAAACACAAATACATATCAAAGAAACCAACAACTGAAGAACACTGTAAATAATCAACATTTATGCCACATTGATAAGAATATCTACTGGGTTTAATAGTTTAAGGTGAACTTTTTTTAAAATCTGGCCTTAAATACTTTAATGGAAACAGTTTTTAGGTCTGCATCAAGAGAAATCCAGACATTTGCTTCAGAAAACTTTATTCTTCAGATGTCATAATAATTTTTTAAGTAGTAAACAGTATTGCATATTGGCGTGTCTAGAGGATGCCATGTGTTTTAAATTAATTTTGTACCTTGCTGGTTGAAAGAATTTGGCTCATGAAGACCATAAGTAGTCAAAACCATTAAAGTCCCTATAAAACTTATTTTTTAAATTTGCAGATGAAAAGTAGAACCCTTTAATAGTAGTAATTATTGAAAATAAAACAGCTTATCGCTGTTCCTGTTACATTTCTTAGGCTTGAAACGTGCAATGCTGATGTAGCAGGAGGCACATGACGTAGCAGGAGGAATGAGGCAGAGACAATCTTTTTTATCGCAAAAAGATTGGATTCTGGCTACAATACTCACATTGTTATAATTTTAATTAATGAATTGTTCCCTTGAAATTGTTTGAAATAAAAATTCTAATCTTTTTTAATAGCAATGAAAATTTTAAACAAAATTTACACAACTCACTGCTGCTACGTCACAGATTACCAGTCCCCAGTCTTCTCGGTCAAAATTTACATTCCAATCCTTTTTGGTTAAAAAGTATACTTAGGACTTGGAAGCTTTTTTTCTTATTTGAATTTTGAGTTCTTAGATGACGACAGTTTTAAAATAAAAAGTAAAAAATTAAGCTTGATAGGGACTTTAATGTGTGATGCTCACCTTGTTCCAAGTGGTTGGGTTTGTTTTAAACTCTTCATTACTGGATCAACCAGCCTGTGTGAAAGACACAAACAAAGAGTCGTTTAAATGCCCAACCCTCTGGCAGAGACACACGTATTCATGATAGAAAAAGACAACACATTGTACTGCAAATAAAAATGACTTAAGAACTATTAAAAGCATCTAGAATTTTAATACATATGGGGAAGAAGTCCATACACTTTGCTTTCAGGGAATGTTGTTTTGTTTGAAAAAAACCAAGGGGTTTATAATACAATTTGAGGAAAAGGACAACTGGACTCTGCTCCCTCTGTTTTCAACTTAAAATCAAAGAAGTTCTGCAAATCCAACAGGAACAGCCATCTCTCAACAGGCAGGTTTTTCGTGTCAACTTAAAAGTTGTTGTCCCTTTCCTCAAACTTATTTTATTACAAATTTGTTTCTTCTTTGCTCTTATAATAAAACTAATGTCCTAAGTTGGCCGCCAACAATGCAGCAGAAGTTCAACCAGGATTTGATCATATAGTTTTAAAATCAATCAACTAAAACTTGGTAAACTCAAACTCCATTAATTCAAACTGTTTTTTGTGTCCCATCCAAGTTCAAATAAACAAGGTTATACTGTGGTTTTCAAAGGTCATAGATAAATATAAATACATACATTTGCTTGAGTGGTGGTTTCCGTTTTTGTGATGTTTTCTTGACCAGCTCAAACATGGCTGAGTGTTGGAAAGTTGGAGACCTGCCTCCATCATTTACGATCATTTGCTGTGTCTTGAATGACTTACTGCTTTTCATCTAAAAGCACATCAGATGGCTTTGTGTTAATAGAAACATTCAAACAGGTTTCTTTAAGACTACCTTAATCAACAAGCACAAATATACAAAAGAAAGTACAATGTAGACAAAGAAGGGAAAGTCTTGGTTTGGATAACAGCTTAGCAATCTTAATCTTCACCCTTTCTAATACACATTCTGAATGGCATAACTGCTTCTTATGAAAATTTTCTCATCCAGTGCAATATTACCACTTGCCTTGTCAGTAAATAAATAAGATATACTTCTCATTTTAAACATAAGAACCACATTGCACAAAGGCAAAGGTGTAATCTGAGATCAATTATTTTGCAAAAAAAATAGAATCAATCCTAAGAAAGCAAAGAAAAATGATAATTTATACTAAATAATATAAATACAAAGCAGAAGGAATCATTTTGCTGATGGAAAAACACCATGCTTTGAATAACATAGGGTTATCTTACTTCTGGGGAAGGGTAGTGGAAAGGCTTTAGTTACAATAAAGTTTATCAAGTACCTTCAACTGGGAGTGAAATTGGTGATGCTGAACTCCATATGGTTTGATTTTTGTTTTCAACTTCTTTAGAGTATCTTCAACAGCCGGCTGCAAGTAGAGAAATTTCATCAGAAGTACAATGGTACAGCCACAAGATAAAGCCTTCATCTTTTAAAAAAATTGTTATGCAGAATAAAATGAAAAAAAACTTAATTTTGATTCACTACATAGAAATAAATAATAAACTGAAGAACACTGTGCTGGTAATGAAACAGTTCATAAACGAAAAGAATAAAAACATTGTTCTATTATTCAGTGCACGCAATGTCACAGTAACAGCCAAACAACCAAGGCCAGTTAATTGGGAATTTGGGGACATAAAAATCAACAAACAGCCATCCTCAAGAGCTCAAACCATAATCTTTTAAGAGTATATAAGTTTTAAAATACTTACCTGCTAGTAAGGAGACGGCCATTAAAATTTCACTAAGGCCTCACAGGTCAGAAGGAACTAAAGCCTATACTGAACCACTAAGAAATCTTTTTTGAGCCTGAGTGTTAGCAGCCATGGACAGCTGCAGGAGTTTGAGCCCGTTTGTTAGCTATGTCACGCTGACAAGGCCCACAAAGGCTGAAATAGCTGTGCAACACTTCAGAATCTACATCATAAGCCACATCCCATAATCACATTGATTAAAATACTTACTATTGGAATTTTGCCTTCCTCTCTGGGCATTATCATGTTGGCATAGCGATCACGGCACTGGAAAAAGAATTAACAGATATAAGTTATAGATTTATACATCATTCTATAGTTGTTATTTTTATCATAGTAAAAAATTGCTTACAGCACTGGCAGATGTTATGCCATTACATTTCTTAGGAGAGTCATTTCTAATGACCAGGGGTCTTTCAAGTTCTTTCTTCTTGTATTTAGCATTCTAGCATTTTTCTCAAAATCCTAGCTGTTCCCATTAAAAAAGAACTGGGTCTTGATCCTTATACTCAATGTTATTATCAATTATTATTATCATAATTATTTCTTTTGTTAATTATTATTAGAGCTTGCCTGTTTTGCTGCCCGATAGGTCCTGCTGGAGAGATTGACGATGTCACTGACAATGTCCCAGTTTGGTGTTTGACTAGCGACATTCACAGTCAGGTCAACTGGGAGCTCTTGAAGTGAAATCACTGCCTGTAGTAAAGCTTAACTGTCAGTTTCAAATAATATTCTAGTACAGCCAAAATGCAAGTTAGCTATGGCCTTCATTTTTCTGCCAATGCTTAGGATGGTTAGTAGTTTATCATAATCACATCTTCATCGCACAAAGTGAAGATACTAATTTGTTTTCATGTGCCACAGTATTGGTGTCGCCATGGTTACTAACACGATTAGCCAACTACAAGAAATCTTCCTGCTCAGGTGTGCAGTTCAGGTTTTCAGGGAAATTATCAGTATCTGTAATATGAACAGAAGATTACACATTCTCATGCTTTGCTTCGTTCACTTGTGAGAGATACTTTTAGCATGAGATAAAATTTGTATCCCTGTTCAGTTATGCAATATTTCCTGTGTAATACCTGGAGTAAAGCCCAATCTTCATGCACAAGCCAATCAGGAATGCCTGCTCCCTAACAATTCAACAGATAGGGAAAAAACAATTTTGTAAGAATCTTGTTTCATTGGAGCAATGAAATTTAACAAAACCATTTTACACTACACATCTGACTGACTGCTAAGTATGCAGCTAATATTGCATTGCAGGTGGAAGTTTGGAATTCATTCAACTATGAAATACTGCTGGAAGGCTGATTTCGGCTGGAGAGATCTGTGGGACCCTTCCCCTATTGATGTGGAAAATAATCAGCATAATTATTGGAACACAGCATGTCTAAATTAATGTGATCATATTCAATGCATTACAGTATACCAGAGTTGAAAGTGATTATATACACAAGCAAACACACACATATATTTCAATATTATTTTCATTATGCCCTGAGTGGTGAAAACCACCTGAAACCATAGTTAATAGTTTATATGGACAGGTTAAGAAAGCTGGCAACTTCATAATAACAACACAACAACAACCTTTATTGTACTGCTTAAAATGAAATAGTTACAGCTTTGTCAAAATATCGAAAGCTCTTTAAGGTCCCTATCAAGCTTATTTTTTAAGTTCCAGATTAAAACTATTGTCGTCTGTGAACTCAAAAATCGAAGAAATCCATGTCTAAGTATGCTTTTTAACAAAAAAAGACTGGAATGTAAATTTTGACCGAGCAGGCTGGGGACTGGTAACTTGTGACATAGCAGCAGTGAGTTATGTGGTTTTTGTTTAAAAAATTTCGTTTCTGCTAAAAAATGTCATAAAATTTTTATTTGAAGGGAATGATTCATTGATTAAAGTTATAAAAATTTGACTATGGTAGCCAGAATTGAATTTTTTGAGATAAAAAAGATTGTCTCTGCTTCATGCCTCGTGCTGTGTCATATGCCTCGTGCTACGTCATCATTGCACGCTTGAAGTCTAAAAAATGTAACAGGAACGGCAAAAAAAAGTTTTATATTCAAAAATTACTATTATTAAAAGGTTCTACTTTTCATTTAGAACTTAAAAAAATAAGCTTGATAGGGACTTTAAATATAGTTTATCAATACTTTAGAAGTACTGGCATCTAAAATAACCACAGGGTTAACAGATTTAGGTGCCAGCTTACATTATAATTTATAAATATGTAAAGAGGTAGGGACACACACTAGAGGATGATTATGCACACACAAAGAGCCCAATAGAGTACCATGGTGGTTGCAAAACAGAAATTAGAGGAAATTTTTGAACCAATAAATTAATTTATTTTCTTATTTCTTTATAAAATAAAAATTAGTAGCTCTCCAAATAATTCAATTTTAGTTTCTTTTTAAAACTGGTTAGAGAGGAGGTTTTTATACTTTCATCAACTGCATTCAATTGCATTCCATAAGGGAATTACAATAGATTATACAGGGTTGCTCTTTAAAGGTACTCTATGCTGGATCACGACTGAGAATGATTGTATAATGTTCCATAGAGTTAAAAATTAAGGGAGTCGGAGTTCGAGAGGGGTAGTGATAGAAATGATTGTAATGAGAGAGATAAAGATACCTGGGAATAATCAGGTTGTTTCACTACACTCTGTAGGGTCTGTTGTTTTGCTGACTTCATCTTCATCTTTTTGCTTACAGAACCTCTTCTGTTTCTCCCCAAAGGATCCAGGTTATTACGATCAAACACCGACACTGGCCTATACACCTTCTCCCTAGCAACACCAAAAACAAAACAGTGAGGCAGCACAAAAACATAGGAAAAGGAAACAAACAGGATTTTTTTACTATCTACTTACTTTGCTTGCCCTTGCACTGGGTGTCTGAAATAGACGTGTTCTTTGTGGACAGTTTGCTTGCCATCAACATACCGCCTGAATGAAAAATTGTATGTTAGTGATGATACCTATTGTATAAACCAATACTGCAGCTTCATGGTGTTAACTTTTCCTTGGGGGTTTTATAAAAGTTCGGAGTAGGAGGGTAATTAAATTTCAGCACATGGGGAAAGTTAATGCAAAGTTTATTTTGCTCGTTCAATTGAGATGCTGAAAGCAGTTGGGCAAAGACATCTTTGCAGCTGGTCATTTTAGCTAGTGCCCACCTTTAAATGGAATCCCTGGTTTACTTTTATTTGTATTACTCTTATAAAAACTCTTTACAACATTCTTAAAAGTCTTCTAATGACACTCCTAACAAGACAATAGAAATTTACTCTCAGGGACTTATGAACGCCACATCAACACTTAGGGCACCCCAAGATTGAAATAGTTTTCAACTTGGCAAACAAAATTATAATAGTCACCAAGAATTAACCCTCTCCATTCATGCAAAGGATGCTTGTTCCTGACATACATAAATAATCAAGCAATTAGTCAGAAAACAAGCAAAACTCCTAGCAACAAACATACTTTGTGAGGTACAACTCTGGTAAATGATTCTCTGACAATGGAGTGTCATCATAGAGAAACAGCAAGGATGAATCCACATACATCTCGTCCTTTTCACGGGGTGGGGTCGGTGGAGTCCAAATCTGTCAAGAAAACCAGTTTACTTTAGACTAAAAATGCAATCTTCACTGTAAAACAAAACTTGAAACAAATCTTTCATTCTTCTTTTTCTATTTTTCTCATTCATAGTATTTAAATGTTCTTGTTAACTCTACAGTATAACTTAGCACATTTGTATTTTTCATCAATATCATTGCCTGCACAGTCAGCCTACTCTAGCTAAAGCTATTTGCCAATTGTGCTGTAAAATGTTATAATTTCTTGATTCAGAAATTATAAACTATTGAACATTATTGAAGTTGTAAGATGATGCTGGTAAAGTAAACATTTTTATCTTGGAGGAGAAAATCAAAGAAGCCGATCTTTAATTTAGTTTCTAGCTTGTTACACTTACTGGCATTTCTTCCCCATCGAGGTCATTAACATAAATCTGCAGAACAAATAAAAAAGTTTACTAAAAAAAAATTGTTTTAACCTTTCAGTCCCAAATGTTCCAAATGGAATATTTCTTAATTCTCCCAACTAGAACCCACAATTTTCCTGTTACCAGTTTAGGGGAATTTAACTTTTCATCCTCAGTTACTTTTCTCTGTTTGACCAATTTCTATTCTTTATAACAGAATGACCTATCTTTTATAAGTTATGTATGGTGAAGTTAGACGTTAAGCCAACTGGGGTTGAGTATTCAATAAGTTATGTAAGAAAGTAGGAATTGATAAACTGGCTGGAGCTAAAGGGTTGAGAGAGAGAGAATGGATACAGTTACTAACATATGTACAAAATGATACCTCATACACTTAAAGTGCCAATGAATTGAGAAATTTTATTACTTCAGTGGATAGACCTTGCCAGAGGAGGAATAGCAGTGAAAAAATTGTGTCAAAATCTTTTCTGGTTCTCGAGATATTAACATTTAATGTTTTCACCTGATGACGTCACTTTGGTTGCAGGCAAATTTGCATTTTTTTAAAAATCTGCTGCCAATCCATAACCTTTGGATGAATTTGAGCCAAACTTGGACTGATGCTCTATCTACCTCGAGAAACATCACCAGTCCAAGTTTGACTTAAATTCATCCAAAGGTTATGGATTGGCAGCAGATTAAGACGGTACTTACACAGAAATAGACTGTCAAGACAGTCCAGACTTGGTGATTCAATGTCAGTTAATTGTGGTGCAAACCAATGTTTTATTGCAACTATGATCACATCACTGTTTATGAAACCAGTATCAATTTTGATGTCTTCTAAATGGTTCCTTGATCACCTTCTAACCTCACAAATATATCCAGTCTGAAGTGAATATCACCTACACCAAGCACCCCTTTTCATCCCATGCATCCCAAGCTGAACTACTACTTGAATAAGTCTTCAAAAGTTCTACTGATTTGTAGTAACAGTTGTCATTTGTTATTTGTTTTGAAAAGAAGCCACCCTGACTTTCAAAATTAGTAAGGTTGGTAAGAAACTTGTTTTGATAAGATGACCATCAAGTCCCAAATTAAAAATTAAGTCCACTGGCTTGATTTAGATTGGCATTTCTCAATATCTAGGTACATCTAGGCTGTTAATAATTGTTTGATTTACTGCAGGTATCAAAAGAACAAAGGTATACAGAGCTGGATTGTTAAAAAGCTGGTTAAATTTAACCCTGGGTTAATTTAAAATAGGCCATTTCCGAATTACACTCAACTGCACACAAACAAAACATTCAAGTTGCGGCTAGGTGCTCATCACACACTTGTTGTATTTTCTTAGCACCTAGCCTAGACTTGAAAATTTTTGTTGGTGAGCAGTGGAGAATAATTTGGAAATGGCCTATTCAAACAGACTTTTCCTCTCCGAGGATAAGTTTACTATTCTTCTTTGAGGAAAAATTCTCATAAATCCTGCTAAGATTTTTGATGGAAAAACTTGTTAATTCCAAAACTACAGTTAAAATCAGTCTCTAAAGTCGGAAACTGGTTAAAAATGTAACCCTTGGTTAATGCCTTCAAACAACCGGGCCTACGAGCATTTTTGTTATTTATTCCCTGCTGTGTTTTTCAATATGTGTGCAATGTGGGTAGGGCTCGGTAACTTGGTTCCAAAGTGGTATGTCATTCTTAACTCTTCTCTTGATTGGCTGGATGATGGCACAGGCAAGCATGCAAGGTGCTGGTGTCAACTTTACAGAAAGTTAAAAAAGTTCCTCTTTAGGGTGAACAAAAGAGTGATATTTCTCTGCTATTACCAGACAGAAATTCAATCCAAACAGAAGAAAACTAAATCCTACAGATTTCTGGAATATCATGTATTTAATGTAGCAAATCAGAATGGGGATAAAAAATCCAGGTTTAAAAACTTCTGGACTAAATCCTAAAGTAAACTGTAGGTCTCTTTTTGTGCTGGTACAGCTGATGAAGACTGTTGGCATATTCAAACTGAAGAAAAAATTCCCCAAATCCAGGGAGAAACAATGTTAATCAAAATTCAACATTGCGTCATTCTTAAATAGGCTTATTCATGATGACGTCATAAGTGCATCAAAGTGAGGCTTGGTGGTGAAATGCTATGTGAGCTTGGAGGAGTTTTGGATCTATTTTAACTTTTTTACTGTTCTGCAATTCATAATGTCTGTTCTACCATGTTGCAACTAATAATCACCACCAAGCCTTGTTTTGGTGACAGAAAGTGCTATTGTGACGTCATCATGAATAAGGTCTATTCAGTTCCTCCAGGCTGGAATTTTTGAGTATTTTACTTCAGTTCAAGACTATGGCTGTGCAAGTGCACAGACAGTCTATTTTCATCAGTGGTACCTTAAAACACGAAAAGGTATATTATCTCAAATTGACTGCTCAACAATAGAAAAACTGTAGAAGAATTTAGGGTAAACTTGTAAAATTATTATTTTGCAATGTCTTGTATCTTGTCTGTCAACAAAGTGTTGAAAGCTAAAAACTAGAAAACGACAATGACAGCCACCTTTTGCATGTCAACAGGCACAAAAACGCTCTGTTTTAGAACAAGTGCCAACATGCTGTAGTGCACATAAGCCAAGAGAAAAGGCTAAGCATGACAGGAATAGACTTCCTACTTGGCACAACTTTGGACACCATGTACCTTGCCCTGCTTTAGCCACTCCAATAAACTAGTATGGCTGCCATGGTGGGTGCGCCATCAGGGGGGTGCACATTGGCGTGGGATTCCTGGACTGCAACCATTCCAATTCAAGAGAAGGTAAGAATGACAAAACACACTGTAAGCCTCTTCTTGTATCTTTTATTTTTATATATGACCATTGCAATGGCACAATTTTTTTGTCATGAAATACTGCATGTTTACAATTTACAATTTGAATGCTTCTCTTAAATCCTGAACTGTTGAATGAATTACCAAACTTAAATTACATTTTACAATGGAAACTCAATATTTTCCTGAAATTGTTCATTTTTTTTGGATAAGGCTTTTTCAGGAGTGATTTTCAAAATATTATTTCCTTGCCAAAGGGTATGACATAGAAATGGTACACAATATTGTCGTCAAACAAAAAAGGAAAATTGATTTAACATCTGTACATATAAACAACAGTTGTGAAAAAAAAATTAGTAATTCAATTGACACATTGACTGTCAAAACCACAGTGCATAGCACTCAAATATCTTTGCTTCAAGCTTAATAAATTTTTGTTTTTTGCTAGTTACTTTTTGCATCAAATGGATACAGAATACTCAGCTGATCCCAAATGCTTTACTAAGATTTTGAACGTCTTGTAGTTCTACGAATGCTGCTGCAGTTTCGAGTTCTAGATTCAGAGGTTGACTCTTTTTGTGAATAGTGGCTGTCACTGACAGCCTCACTCTCTTGTGAAGAAATTTGCGATCCCGCACAAACTTTTTTCTTTTCATTTTTTTTGTTAACCTTATTTCTGCTGCATCTACTCTTTTTCTTATGATTTTGTTTAGAATTGGAAGATTTTGATTTAGATTTTTTAACCTGTGTTGCATCCTCTCTGGAATACGTGAAAAGAATTTCATCTTCTTCTTCAGCTGCACGCTTTTCTTCTTCCTCCTTCAGGGCTTGCAAGTGTCCTAGTTCCCAGTCCTTTTTAGCAAGTTCAACTTCCTTCTGTAATGAATAGATAAGGTACAACAATGAGACAAAACTCATTTGTGGCTTACCTTTAAAATAAATTTTATTTTTCTTGGGAGCAAGGGCCTGCTAACTATCTGTTTTGCGAAGGTCACCAAAATAGGACCAAAACAACTGTCCCAAGCAGCAAACACTGCAGCCCACTTCAGTTTTAAGGTAGACCTAAGAGATAATGTTTGATACCTAAAAGGGGCCTTAGTACCCACTTTTGGTGACTGCAAGTTATTTTAAGCACATATGTACATTACATCTAGTTAGCCCAGTTGGTAAGGTGCCAATCTGCCATGCGGTAAGAGGCTGGGTTTGATTCCAAGTGCCGGACCTTCTCTCAGGGTCTCATAAAAATAGAAGGTGCTGCTTTTGCACATCAGCAAAATGTTAGGTCTTTGTGTCTTATTTGACAAGGGTGTTAAACCGTAAGCCCTCGAAGGGATCTTGTGTCCTACTGCCTGTTCTCCTGTGACTCCTCAGGTCAAAAATGTTATAAACAAAAACAACAGTCCAAGCTCTATTAACAAAACCCTCAGGACTTTGAAAAGTGGCCACTTAGTGGAGCGTGACTGCCTAACAGGTCAGACTCTATGTTAAAAACACCTCTTGATCTAACTAGGCTTTTCAACCTTACATTTATGTGATTGTAACTGACCCTAAACACTTCATATAAGCCCTGCAGTGTAACTGTAAAAAGTTGTTATTATATAATTCTTACCTCTGCTGCTTTTATCTGCTCCACTGTTATGTAAACACCGGATGACTCCAAAAACCTAACAGCATATCTCTCCACTGGAGTCAACTGCAACGATATATGCACGAAAATTAAGACTGTCATTAGCCTGGAACTAGCCAACCAACCATACGCTTATTCACAAGGTAAAATAATACCATATTTATTTGTTGTTATTGTAAATATATTAATTTACCGAAAATATTAACCATAAATCAGACAACAAAAAGCATAAAAACACCAGTTGTTAGAAAATTATGAAAGAAAGAAAATAGGGACTATTCAGGTTCATCTAAGTCAATCCCATTTTTTTCACTATCATTAAGTAAAATGAAACTGTCCAGAATCCTTTGCTCAATGCTTGTTAAGAGGCACATTCTGTGAGGACTTCAACCGACTGTCTGCCTGCATACAACTTATTTCCCTTTTATTTTATTGGTTCTTTTTGCACTTTCAAAAAACTGGGTTTATCTATGAAGCTAAATTAGTTGTGTGAAGTGCTCTTGCAAATCTTGAAGTTTAAAGGCAGATTTTACAAACCTTTTCTATAACTAAAGCATATCATTGATTTACAAACCTGCTCCTCCAGAGCTATTAATTCTTCTTCAACTCGAGAGCTTTCTTCTTCCTTCTGCTTATCCTGTCAATAACACAGGGAAAATATGAGTCACTTTAGCCCTCAACTGAACCATGAAAGCAAAACACTAAGAGGTGAAACATTCTTACACCTGCATAGCTAAATTTCAAAATACCAGTGCTAAAAAACCGAAGTGACAATTTAAGGCAAAAATGACAAAAATAAACAATAAGGGAAGCTGTTATAGCACTTGATAAGCTAGAAACCACTGTCTCTCACTTATCTAGTGTTCCCCAAGTCTCCTGTGTGTTTACATCAGTAACTATTTCGAGTTGTAATGCAGTTGTATGCAATGATGTTATGATACGATCTTTACAGTTGTGAATACAATTTATGCAATTGCAAAAGAAAGGTCTGAAAAAAAAATTCAGGCTTCAACAGGATTTGAACCCATGATCTCTGCGATGAAGTGCTCTAACCAACTGAGTTATGAAACCACATCTGTTGGGAGCATGTCGAATCTTGGAGGTCTGTTTATGCCATTTGTTTTTACATCAGGTAATGTAAACATGAAAAGCATTTTATATTTCACCAATAGCAAATACTTGCAATCTACCAATGTTATCATTGTAACACATCAGCAAACCCAAAAAGACTAGCTAAGCTTGTTAAAGAGAAATTTAAAATAAAGGCAGTTTTGTAAGTCAAACACTTCATTATTAGCTTTAAGTAAAATGTTTGAAAAACATCTGTGATCTAAGACAACCAAATACTAACACCCCCCCTCCATGGAAAAGGAAAAACTATTGATTGATAAGTGGCTGCACAATGACTGGTCAAAACAACCACCTGCCTGAACTTACCTCCACAGTCTCGTCCCCAGGCCCCTCACTGAACTCTGCCATTTCAGCAGCCTGCTCAGCCTTCACCATGGTTGCTGCAAGAGCATCCTGCTCATCTTCAGCCTTACAAAGGGCCTGATACACAGTACACAATCTGATTACATACTGAATGCAAAAATAAAAAATCTCCCCTCCCTTTTTTACTGTAATTACAATGAACCCTAACATAGGGTTAAAAATAACACAGTAATGCAGGGTTTCAGTTAAAATTTTAAGGGAAAGGCTAAAATATTTTAGAGATGGTTAAAAAAATTGACAGAAATCCCCAGCTAATTTTTATTTGATACACACAATCTTTAATAACTGTGTGACATGCCAATGTGTACTGTTGTGCTTTTACTTTTTGTGAATGAAGACCAATCAACTTAAATCAGACAAAGCTAAACAGCTTAACGTTCAGTTAAATATGGTTTAGTGTTTTTAAGTTTGCAAATTACAGCCATTTTGACATTCAGCTATACAAAATATCCAACTACTACTCTTGCAAAAGACTGTGAAGCTATGACGAATATTCATCAAAAGTCGAGAGAGCATTGGTGAAACCTGCCATTCACTGATTGTCTTATCTGAAACCCTGGTAAAGTCCACTACTTTTCAAATGTGTTCCTATTTGGAACTGCTCAACCACCTGCAGGTTTGACAGTTTGTAAAGGAAGGATTACTCTTGCTGAGCGTCATGACCAATTCAGGAATGAATCTCCTAAAAGGCATTGGAAATCAGCATGTTTCCATTTCCATCAGCCTAATCTCTTAACTAAATAAACAGTCAAGCAAAATGAAACTAGTATTCTATCCTGTTCATAGATATAGGCTATATAGATACTTTGTTTCACTATTGGAAGTAAAGTAAAGTGGTGCATTTTCATACATGTATCTCCTTGTGAATGCTCAATACTTAGCACTTTAGAATGATAAGTTTACCCCAAGCGAACAAGAAGCATTTATAAGTGCCTCTGGCAGCCGCAAAGATGGAAAGCTGAGTGAACTCCAGCTGGAAAGAAGGTAACCAATGGAGTTGTTTCCTAACCAGGCTTGGGAACGAACCAAAGACCTCAGGATTGGGTGGCAGTGATCTTATGTGCCAACCGATCCTTCCCTTTTTCCCTCTTGAAGAGCTTGAAGAGCTCTCTGATACTTCCCTTAACTGCTCCTACAGACAAACTGCACTCAACGAACCTGTTCCAAGAGTGTTGATTCTGATGGAGCTTCCACTCCAGCCACAGAAGTTGCCATAACAGACCCAACTTCTTTACCTGGCTCCTCTGGGGAAGCAACTTGCAGTTGAACAGCTTCTTCTAGTGTTTCTTCAACTTTGAAGAGCTCTTTGATACTTGCCTAGACAAACATAACCCAAAGAGGGTTTTTATTGTAAGGTTTCGCAAGCAAAAAGACAATAGTTATAAAAATTGTAAATATTAATAGAGCAAACTGCAGTACTGAAACAAATAACATGGTGGTCTGCTTGCAGTAAAACTTGAGCACTCCACCAATTTGAAACACTATCAGCATTCAGCAAAGATTTCTCATACATTTTCGAAAAAGCTTTAAATTAAAAATTTCTTACTTAATATGCAAGTTAAAGTGTTTTTAGTCTAATGAAGCTCTGCAACTTTTCAACTTGACCTAAAATATGTGGAAAGTCTGGCAGTTTCTCAAAGTTTAAGAAAAGTGTCAGATTTTTTTTTTCAAAATTCCTTACTCCCTTACTGTAAATAGTAACCAAGGTCATTGACTTTGAACAAAAAAATCACTTTAAAGGGTAGTCAATATACTACCAGGATTTTGCAATGACTGAGAACATAGAGATCTTAACTAAGAAGAAGGCAACAGGCCATGCACACAGAACTGGTGTACAGTTCAATTTAGCATCATTGTGCAACTTTGTTTTGCCATATCTTCAAAAATATTCAACAAAAACAAAAGATTTTTAGAATGCAATAAGGTTTTATGATTTTCAACATTCTCTGTTTATCAAAGCATAGACAAATGTTCCGTAGACAGTTAAATCGTCTAGAAAACTGCAAAATTTGCAAAAATCTCCGAAACAGTGTACGAAGCATTAACACACAATGTAGATTTTTTTACAGAAAGAAAATACTTAATTTGGGGAAAACTGAATTTAAGAAAGTTACTCTAAATGTAAGCTTTGTTAATGTATGACTTTCTTGGTGAGAAAGTCATGGAGCCGATATGCCAGTTGTAAATGGAACTATGTTAAAGCTGGATTGTAACACAAGAATATAATTTTTGCTCGCTTATGCATTAAAAGGTAAAAACATTTTTACAAGCTAGAAAAGTTTTGAATGCTAATTGTTGTTTTAACTGAATGGGTAAGCAACTTCGTGTTTGAATGGATGATGATGTTCATGATGAAATTAAAGATATGTTTTTGTTTATAATTTTGGATTTTGTAATCATACTGTTCGGTTTTTCAATTTGAGAATCAAATGTCTGTGATCATTTTAACCGCATGGCAGAGCATGGTTCGACCACTGCCACTGTTCTATCACTTTGCTGTTTTATCTTTTTCGAATAAAGTCTTTTCATGAAATCATCACAAAACATATAATAGAGCTAGTTTAGTAATCGTATCTATTTTACAGCGTTTATTAGCAGATGAGAATTAGCACCCTTTTTGTCAATGTTTTCTTTCTTGTTTACAATGTATAAAGCATCTGGCTTACTTTCTAACAATATTTCAATGATGGATAGTGGTAGCAATTAAGTTTCAGATGATTACTGACGATACATTTGCTAGAACTATTCGGCCGTGACAGAGACAGTGAAGAGACATCAAACTGGTTTTGAAATTGATTTCCTGCAGACAACATCAACTGGAGCCGTCAAGAATTAGTTCAGAACTCACTTTGTTTTAGCCGATTTGCAACCCCAACGAGAGTGCAAAACCTTGAAATTCTTGAAATTTTCTTTACCGACGAACTGTAAGTAAACATTTTGGAAACAAAAATGCAAAGGTCAAAGATGCCTGTTCTGTCGACAGGCTCCAAACATATGAAGTATTTTTTGCAGTTTTTGTTATTACAAAGAACATGGTTGTTGTGCTGAGAGACGAAAGGAATTTTTAACAGGAGTAGTGACAAGTTTATTTCACGTCCTGGGGTAAAATCTATTTTAAAGTTGATTAAAAAACCTGAAGAGCGTGGCTGCAGTGAGCATAAAATCAACAGACTAAAACCAATCACTGCCGAAGTTTAACAGTTTCACCGTTTCTTTGTTTGGTTGCCAATATTTACAAAATGTATGAAAAGTATTACACTTAATTCCCATTTTTTTAAGAAACTTAGTTTAGTAACTTAGTATGTATTAAGTTTCTTCCAATTCTAAGTCAGGAATGTGATTTTGTAAAAAACACTTTGAAAAAGTGTTCGCTAGCTGTTGAAATGTTAAAATTAAAACTTCAACATTTTCAAAATCCTCAAGTATTTATCATACAAAGTTGAAAATTTTGTTTTTTGAAAGAAAACCAGCTCATCTTTTAATATAATCAATTAGGTACAAGTGTTAAAAACTGCTATAAAAAAGCATTCACAACTGACAATGTATTTGTCAAGCTCATTCATGCGAACACATTTCATTTGCCGTGCACCGAAAAACCAACGCATCCTATGAAATGATAGTAATTGAATGAAACGATAGTACAATCTTTTAAAATTATTCAATCAGGCATCATTTAAGACGATTCTATTGTGCATTGTAAAAAACGATTCAATCGTGCATTGCTAAAAATGATTCAATCGTGCATCGTAAAAAACGATTCACATGTGACCCAAGTGGTCACCAGTTCCATGTACATGGCCAACACTGACGACAGCTTAAAAGAACTGCACTTCTATCTTATCTAGGCTAGTTTGTTTTCTCTTTTCCCAGAGTTATGCCTTGTAAACAAAAAAAATTGAAGTGTTATTCTTGAAGGTTAAAGAAGGAAGGTCATTCTCGAAGTTATAAAAATCTTTAAAACTGAGCTTTTCACAGTGCATTCCAATGTGCATCTTTTGTTTTCAACTTTCTTCTTTTTCATCTTTGTTTATAACTAAATATCAAGTTATTTACCTCCTTAAAAAATGCTGTTGTAAAGTTACCACCTTCAATGGCAATATCACCAAGCAATCGTTTCTGGTTGGCCTTTTTCAAAATGTTTTCCTCTACAGTCATCTCACTGATAAGCCGGTAAATGTGCACATCTCTTGTCTGACCAATTCGATGGCACCTGTCTTGGGCCTGTGCATCCATTGTTGGGTTCCAGTCACTATCGTAGAATATCACTGTATCGGCACCTGTAAGGTTAACACCGATCCCCCCGCTTCGAGTCGAAAGAATGAAAATGAAAATGCGGGAGTCTGCATTAAACCTTTCCATAAGTATCTGTAAACAAGATAGAATAGAAATGAGTTAATCTCTCAGTTATGGTTACTACACTACTGAACATTTGGAAACCAGTAACAATTTAAAATTTTAGTGTCAGAAGTTCTGAAAAAGGCATTGCAAATGATAGATGTGATAAAATTGAGATTTATAAAGCCACTGAACAATACCTGTCTTTGTTCAACTCTTGTTGTACCATCTAACCTCAGGTAAATGTAGCCATGATAATTTAGGAATCTTTCAAGAACATCCAGCATCTTTGTCATCTGAGTGAAGATCAAAACTCTACAAAAAAAAGAGACCCATTGTAAATAGCACAATAGGAAAAAAAACATATAGTTAATGAATTATTTAAAATACTGGTGACTGAAAATTTAAGCATTAAATCATAAGGTACTCAAACTGGGCATTCAAAGGCACTTTCAAAATCTGCTATGTAGTTTCAATAACCAAATAATAAATTCAAGAGTAGCAACGTAAACATGTTCTTAGAAAATAACTACAGGCAAGTTATACTCATCTGGTAAACTTATCATGAGTGTTATTTAGTTTGAAGGGTGTTTACCCATGTATAACCTGAGCCCCCAGTTTTGAACAAGAACTTGGTAAAACACCGAGGCCTAGCTACTGACTAGTATCTTAGGGCTGAACTAAAAATCAATACACATGCAATAATTTATAGCAAAAGGTAAATAGATCTTTGTTAAATAGCAAACAACATTGTAATTAAACCTTTACTCTTACCCAAAAAATATTAAAAACCTTCAACTTATGAACTCCATAAATTGCCCAAACAAAGTTTAACCCTGGACCGGCCAAAACTGGCCAATACGAAATGTTCGGTTTTTCTTGAACCGGCCAAAAGCAACCAGCCGCGTGGGGTGCAAAACTTTTAGAGCGTTCATGAAATGGGAGACTGGGAAGAGGAAATGGACACGCGGATGGAGAGCAAAAAGGAATGGGGCGAGGGGCGGAAAGAAGGGACTGTCGCCTCTTCATACTTCAAATCCGTTCTGGAATTTTTCGTTCCTCTGGAAACGCAAACTTCCCATTGGTCAGTTTTCTGTGACAGCCCTGCCTACCCTTGCATTAAATAGGTTTGTCTCCTAGTTTTACCCCGATCAGTTCAATGACAAAGGCACATGTGCTTTGTAAAATTTCTTTGACAGCATTTTCTCTCGCTGTTGGAAGTCTTAAATTTTATACAGTGATACTTTTTTCACTTAATAAATTATCTGTAATGTTTAAGCTTTCTTTGAAGTTTTTGTAAATATACACATCAATTACAACTCATCACGGCTGTCACAAAATGGCGAAGCATTGAGTCTTTTGTAAATCAGTTTTTGAAATAAAAGGTTTGACCTAGTTTGACTTACTTTGTGTAAATAAAATTAAAAAATAATAAAAACAATTTTTCTGGCTATTGATCTGTGTCATTATTCTTGCATAAAACAACCGAAATTTCTACTGTGCATATATGTTTTGATTACAAGTTTAAATATAAGTAGCTCCTCCATTTTGTACCAGGAACAATGGGGAACTGGGCCCCGAACGATTCAGTAGTCAAAGGGTTAAAATTTAAAGATCATTAGCAACTTACATACTTATGCCACATAACTTCAATGTTAGCATTCTAAAACAATTACTTCAATGTTTATGATACTGGTATGTTAAAGCAACAAATACACGATCAATTCTACCCAAATGTTCTAAACTTCATAACTTAACATGTCTCTAACACAAGACAACCTCCCTTAATTTTATACCTGTGTTTTTCACTCTTGAGTTTTCTTAACAGAATATCCAGAGTTTGCAGCTTTCCTGTTGGTGAGGAACAAGTTTCAAACAATCAACGAGTGTTCACACAGGACTGTTTTTGTTACAAGCTGAAACATTTTCTAAGAGTTATGTATAACAGCATTTGAAAGACAGATGAAATTGATAATTCATTGGTGTGACAAGAATCAGTGGGACCAGCTAATATAATGTTTTTAAACTTTATCTTGAAAGTTTTTTTTGGGGGGGGGGGAAGGGAGGGGAAACAAACAGGAAC
>JAOBRD020647080.1:0-15172 GCA_027575215.2 Hydrozoanthus sils
TTAGGAATAGAGAAGGTTGGCGCAGTGGATGACCTTAAGGTGTAAGCACTAACACTATGCACTTGTAGTTTAAGATATAGTTTAGCGTTTATATAGCGCCTTTTCCGTAGGTAGATGCTAAAAGGTGCTTAACATTGATTTGCAGTTGACTCTGGTGTTGAGGGTCTTAGATAGTCCGCTATACACGGCTCAAAACAATATTCATAAGAGTTGCCCTTAGTTAGTAGAAAAGACAGACCACGACACCAGGATGACCCTACTCTTTGTTGACAAGTGTTGTGGGTTCTTTTAAGTCCCCCGATAGGAGATCAAGAGACTGGGCCTACGGTTTAACGTCCGTATCCGAGAAGACGTGAAGGTCTAACCGTTTGCATATGTTCGGGCAAAAGCAGCACTTCCTCAATTATTTAAAGACCCTGAATGAAGGTCCGGCACCGGGAATCGAACCCAGGCCTCCCACACGAAAGACTGGCGCCTTACCAACTAGACTAACCAAACGGCGGTTATAAACCTTATTAAGTGCAAGTTTTAATATGTAATACAGACGTCTATGAAAGGTAAAATATCAACATTGTTGTATAGATATGACTGTTTATTGTAAATACACCACTCGTAGATTTTGTGACATATTTTCCTTATCCTCACTAGTGAAGATAGCGCTGACGCCTTTTCTTTGTTTTTCATATAAAGTTTATTTCCTCGCGAAAGAAAAATTTCACTCGTTCGCTTTCCTCACTCGTGAAATCAGTTTTTTCCACTAAGATAAAATTCATATGTTCGCGCCGGTGTGTAATATCCTTTATTTATGATCATAAATGCATGCATGCGGCTGCAGATTTTCAGCTGTATAGAAATGCTGCTTATGACTGATGTTTATCAGTAGGACTGTAAGGTCTTGGTACAGGAATTCGAAGGCTAGAACTTTGAATCCAACTATCCAGAACCTTACGACAATAGACCTTATTCATGACGATGTCACAAAAGCGTTTTCCAGCACTAAAACGAGGCTTGGTGGTGATACTTAGTTGCTACGTGCAGCGTCACGAACATTCCAGTGAATAATCATGCTAGAACAGACTGCACGAATTGCTGAACAGTAAAAACGGTTAAAATAGATCCAGACCCCGTAATCTCACATAGCATTTCACTACCAAGCCTCACTTTGATGCACTTGTGACGTCATCATGAATAAGGCCTATTGGTAAATAGCAAACCCATTGGGGAGGAGGTCCAGGTTTATCTTCTTTCCAAGGTCTTGAATTAATTGACTGCCTTTACTCTTAGATCTGTAAATGACTTGGAAATACTTCTTCTCAGATTACTTAGGTTTTAGTTGATCGTTTTCGGAGGAGAACTTGAACGAAGACAAGAAATTTGAAAGTCATGATTCGAAAATGTCCCATAAACGAAAGTCTTAATAGATATACTTTTTTAGGCTCGATATTTACAAAAGGGATGCATGGACAACATACAAGCTGAGAAATAACAGCTTCCAGAGAAGAATTTTTAGTCACCTTCTTTAGGTCTTCATATTTTAGGAACAAAATGTTTGGATCATTTCTGTGATTCCACCATCCAAGAGTATGGTCAAACCAGCTGTTGAATAGAACTGAAAAGCGAAAATTCACGTGACAGAACGAACAACGTTAACACATCGCTTTCTCATTGTCACATATACATTACTCGCTTGGTATGATAAAGTACAATACAAGATTTGTAAAACATAATCAACGTTTTACAAGTGCCAGCTTGGATAGTGTTTTATAACGATGATTTGAATTCAGCTCGGCAACAAATAATACAAGAAAATTATAGCACAGCGCAGTGAAATTCCAATTCTCAAGAGGAAAAGATAAACAATGCAAAACTTTCATAAAAATACTGGTCAAAAAACTTCACAACTTTAAATCCTTGACTGCTTAATTGACACACGAATTTTCGAATGAATCAAATCAATTTTTTACCGCCAAACTTTAAGCCAATGAGCGACGATCGGCGGTATTATAATTATTCCCGGTCATTCCGCAACTGCTAACGGCAAGTAAATTTTTGCTAGATCAACAATCATTCTAGGCGATGGGACGGTTTAGTGCAAAACCCTGTGACACCGGTTTTTATAGCAACTTAAAATAATGAGGAACTAGCTAAGGCAGAATATTTGGCACGTTTATCCTTATTAGCAACTGTTTAGTCAAAGTGCAGGATCTTTATGCAATAATGTAAGTTTCGTGATTGATAACTTCTATTCTGTTGTTTGAGAACACGTTTTGGAGACAGAGAAAGTTATATTGTGATTTAAAAATCGTCGCAAATCGCTAGGTGTGGTTACACAGTTCTTCTTTTGCACGTTCTTCGATCAACAGCTGTTGATAACAACCTATCTGCTGTGTCGAGATAACAAGAGGATTTCTACAGAGGACAAAATCGTTTGCTGCCCTCAGCCTCTAAAAAGTCTTTTCTGTCACATTCATTTGACATAAAGCACAACTCATCTTTCCTCTCTCTAGACAACTCTAATGTGTTAAGGAAATTATGATCAACTACTCCATGTACAAACCTTTGCCTTCCATAAAGAGCGGTAGATAATCTGAAAAAGTTCCATCGAAATTGCATACTCTAAATGCTTTTGTGTGATGATATGCAGATACAGCAACATCTTTTGGATTTCTCATCACGTAAATGCATTTGCACTTTACCTGCCCCCCTGATACCCCGGGAGGCATACGATGGAATGGAAGGTGGGTCTTCAATAACCGGGGTGAAGGGATTGCATCAATTTCCTCCTGGACCATCGATACCATTGGTTGATTGGGCCACTGAATAACCTTTGATATTCCCTTTTCAAACCATGGAACAGCTGTTCCAAGTTGTGTGCCATCTTTTTCTCCGTTATTGTAGATTTGTCGAAGAATCTCCTGAACCCAGGTGGTTCCTGCAAAGAAGCAAATCGGATACAGATTCTGAAAATCTGAGTAAATATCTATGCAGCATACAGAGATTGAATCTATATAAAACCCTTAACATATCATCGATGCGCAGATCATGTTGTAACTACTAAAACTGCTGGAGACAGTGTTTTTTACTTTCAGTTCCATCAATTTCTAACAAGAACAACTCAATTCCTCTTTTTACTTTGCTTCGAACTTCATTAGTTCTAAAAGGACTGAGATGTGAAACTCCTGTTTGATTTTTTGTAACTTCTTTTTAACCACGGCAGCACTGAAAATACAACGTATATAGATTCGAGTGAGGCCTACATCTGGAACAGGGTAGTAAGGCCTCACTCGAATCTATATATGTTGTGTTTACGCATATACTACAGAAGGACATCAGTTCTCCATGGTTAGTACTGAAAGTGGGCTCCGAAAAAACCTTGAGGAAGTTATTAGTAGGAAAATATCAAAAATATTCTGTATTGATATTCAACGACTGTTCCCCGAAGGGGAGACGAGTAATTAGTAATTAATCATCGAACTGGAAGTTACTGTACTTTACCTTCACCGACACTGAGAGGAACATTTACATTAGCATATACCCAACCAGTGAATCAATGAGAAACAAGCATTTAAGAAACAATAAAACTTTTTTTGTCCAAACCCCCCGGAAAGCTTCACGGCGCGCATTAACGCAAGACACGAGAGACTGAGGACCGGAACGATATCATTCATTTTTATTTCAGGTAGGCTGATCATGTTTGACATCTGCCACCATTTGTCTCCATTTGATCCTATCCTGAGTCGATCTTGTACAGTCACTGTATGTCATCCATGTCCATTCTTTGATGTTAGACATCCAGCTTGTGCGTGGTCTTCCTCTGCTCCTTTTCCCTTCGACCTTTCCTTCCAGCAATAGCTTTTGTTTACCTTCGTGTCATGCCCAAAACACCTCATTTTTGTTTAAATACCGTTATCAGTTGTCTTTTGGTCTTTGCTCTTTCTAATACCCTCTCGTTCATTACTCTATCCTTCCAAGATATTTTCAACATTCTCGTCAAGGTCAACATATCGAATGCTTCCAGCTTCTTGTTCGTTGCCTTAGTCAGTGTAAAGGTTTCACAACCGTGCACGAGTGTTCACCACTGCACGTACAACTTCAGTATCCTCATTCTTGTCTGTAGCCTTATGTTTCTTGATGTTAAAACACACTTCACCTTGTTGAATGCATTCCTCGCTATTTCTATTCTTTTTTTAATTTCCTGGTCACATTTTCCCTCACCGTTCAACAGATGTCCTAAATACACGAATTGGTCAACCTTTTCAATGTCGTTACCATCCAACTTTAGATTCATTTTCTTCTCCTCATCCCCTCTTTACACCACCATACTTTTCGTCTTTTTTACATTCATTTCCATGCTGCACTCCAGCCCAGCGTTATTCGTTACATCCAATATATTTTGTAGATCCCTCTCGTTTACTGCCATCAGTGCCGTGTCATCAGCATAGCGATTGTTGTTGATGTTAACTCAACCAATGGAAACTCCCCTCAGATTCTCGATTTCAACATGTGATAAAGAATTTTGTTATAGATTGGCTTTCAAATTTCAGATGTTCAGTTTTTGAAAATAAAAAATTGTGTCCCATGTTCTGACAGACGTCAAACAAAGAGCCAGAATTGAACAAAAACAACAATAATTTATTTAGTCCTGGTTAGGTAAGAGTTTTTTTGTACTGACTTACAAAATCAAGTCATTTAGTAATTGAAGAACACAGCACTTAAAAATATCATAGGCTAGTCGAGTTAAGTAGCTGTGGTCAAGTGGAAGTTACAGGTATTACTTTTTGCATAATATAAGAACAACGTGTTTTAAATAGTGAACAGTTACGGCTGATCACGATGACAAAAGTAGAAACAACTTGACGTTGGCCGACAAGAAAAGAAAAAAGGAAAAGAAAAAAGAAAGAATGACAACACTGGAACATTATTAAAGTAACAGGTATAGGGCATATTGGCAATAAAGTGCATCATATAGCTGAGTATGTATTAAGGACAGATTTTTTCAATAGTTTCTTAACTTTTATTCTTTCTTTCTTTATTTATTTGTTATGCTTCGCCTACGTAAATTACGTACAACTTAAGAGATCGATTCAAAGGGTCGAACCGTGCTCAGCTTTGAGTCAGAAAGTGATTAACTACTTAACTAAATGTTTAGCTGTGTAACTCAAAGAAAAAGGAGACTCAAAATCTTTAAAGGAAGGTCTGCAATGTATAGTTCCACATCCATTCGGTGAGCACACCAATTGTGGCACTTCCTGGTGTGGATACAAGCAAAATGAAAAATCCTACTGTCACAAAGACTTACCCGATGGAAGAGATCTTCAAGGACAGCCTTTAAAAACCGCCTTAAATGAAATATTCAGTGATTATTCAACTGACATTGTAGTGAAAAAACTTGGCCAATGTGCCAATTCACAGAGAAATGAGAGCCTCGACAGCACCATAGGTACCAAAAATCCTAAAATTCTTGTTATGATGGAAGCTAAAGCAGTGACTTTCGTGTTGCATGTGCAGTGGCACAAACTAACATTGGCTACTAGTACACTGCCAAAGCTTTGGAGGTTCTTAACACTGAACCAGGTCTGTATCATGAAAGACATGCAGCTGCAGTGGATACAAAAGTGAATTATGATAAGAATACAAGCGCAGACGGAGCCAACTGACAAAACAAAAATTTTCTCAAACAGCGCGAAAGGAAGCCAATGAATGCATCACATATGGATCTTCAGTAGGATTAAATTTGGATATATCTATGGAAAAGAGACTCTGAAGTTACATTTCATCTAAACACTAAAATGACAACAAAGGAGACTTGTAAATATGAAGAGATAATATCACCCTACATAGCACGACCGAAGCTAGCTCCCTTGTCATTTGACCCAACAAGACATTAGAACTTTATAACATTTGACACTGAAACAACATGTACTGAAAAGAAGGCAGAACTGTGTTAATTATCTGCTTTAAGTGAAGATGGCCAAAACCAATTTTCATCCTATATTTTACCCAAAAGTGACATCAGTTTTGGAGCCTACCTGGAAATGGAAAAAGAACTCTATTTAAAGATACTAATCCTGTTCAAAGTGTTGATGTGGATCAAGCCCTTTCTGATTTCTTAATTTTTCTCAAACGTCAGCAACATTCTCAAGATTCTACAACCATTCTGACTGGACACAACTCTGCAACATTTGACGTACCAATTCTACTTCGAAACAGCAACAAGACCTTTCAACAAAACCTCGCTCAGATGAAATTTTATTTTGCCAACTGCCAACCTCTCATAAAAATCTCATTAAACTCAAACACAAAACACTGGTAGTAAAGGACGGTGGGTTTTGCAAGCCTAACCTGGGAAACATTTACACTCACCTTTTCAACGAAAAGTTCGACGCACATGATGCCTTGGAAGATGCAACGGCAATACGAGAAATCATTTTTGATTATCAGCTGGAACTGACGAAAAAGACCATGGTTGAATCTTCCAATGTGACTAGCGTTCCTGATGCAATCGGCGATATGCGGTACCTTGACAGACGACACGAACTCCAACAGACATTCAAGGACAAGCTTTTCAGAACAAGCGACGACAATGGCCCAATAAAAAGATCTATGGCTCTCAAAATTGCTGGAAGTGGTCTTTCCTACGACGATCTGAGGAATCTTTATTCAACCTTTGGCAAAAGAGGATTGGTAGCCATTCTCGCGAATCCAGCGACAAATTGCTCATCAAAAGCACCACGGGCAACAAAAACAAAGAGAATCCTTGCCTCCATTGTGAAGCATTAATTCGAGGAACAAACAGTGGGTGAAAACAACGAATGATGGGAAGTTTCCTTAAAAACGCTATTTAACGATTTGTGACATTTCAAACTCTTGTGTTCTCTAGCTGTTGCAGCAATGAAGAAAAATGGCGGCGTCACACGTGAACTTGAAGGTCGAACTTGAAACAACGCGTACTCTTGATATTCCAACCATGTTTCGCAATGATATATTCTTATTAAAAGCAGATAGCTGGAAAATCCCTAACCAAGTGTAATTAATCCAAAACGATAAAACTTGTACTCAACTGCAATTCCAATCGATCAACATCGTTAGGTAAGTTCAAAACATTTCCTCCATTTCATTACACGAAGCGGTCAGCGCTAGTTGCCAACGAGCATGCATAAACTTGGATCTTTTAAAATTCAAATTCTATAACGCGCGCGAAATATCGAAGTTCTATAAACCGTCGCGTAGCGTTTCATAAGAGTTTTAGCCCAGTGTTTGTTAAATTTTATGAGAAATGGCGTATAGTATTTTCAATAAAGACTTTTGCGATTCAATTATCTGCGAAGCATCAGACAGATTTGAAGACGAAGTTTATATGGAAGAAGAAGCTAGAACAGTTTTGTCGAGCTTTCGTTCGTCGATCTGTGTGCTTTATTGTTTCTTCTCGCGGCGTGTTAAGGTGCAAATGGAAAAGTATAATAGTTAGGAGACAAATGATAATACACGACGGGCAATTCAGAATACGAGGCCGATACACACGTCTCGAGTGTTCTTAAAATCCCGGAGAGTTTTAATACACAGCTTTGGTTTCTTCATTTTTCAAATAAACAGTGGCATAACTGGTGAGAATGTCAAAACGACAATTCAACACTCCTTTTAATGGCAAAAATATCAAAGTTGCAAGTTTCAATAAGTTTTATATCTATTGACGGTGAAAAACAGAGGTGAAATGAGACCTCTATACTTTAAGGTCGTCATCGATGATTTGATGGCTACCGCGAAGTCTTGATCAAAATTATGCCAACAAGCATGCAAGGTGGTTAAGGCGACCTATGAGCGAGCAGTTACATGCTGGTGAAAAGGAAGGCGAAATATCGTTTTAGTGCCAGTTTACATGTTCCAGAATTCCTAAATCTTACCATATAACTTCTGTGCTCCAAGAACTTCACTGGCTACCCGACATTGATCGAATTACTTTCAAACATTTATACTCCTTACTTTTTATGCACTTCATGGTCACGCTCCAATCTACATCAGCGAACTCTATACGCCTTATAACCCGTCCCGTTCCCTCAGCTCAAGTACATTCAATTATCTGTTTGTTAAGTCTAACACTGCCACCTATGGAGACCGATGCTTTTCTGTTGCTGCCCCTAAACTATGGAGCTCCCTTCCGAACGATTTCCTTTTTATAAATAGTTTAAGTGCTTTAAAACAAGTATTAAGACGTGGCTTTTTAAATCCGCATTCAATCTTAATTAATGGCTACGTATATTGTTTTCGTGTTTCATGTTTCATTTCTTATATTTATCTTTCACTTAAATATCTTTCTTGTCAAGCGCTTGGAGCTTAGATTAAGCGCTCTATAAATAATTCATTATTTTTCTTCTTATCATTAAGAGGTAGCAATGTCTAGACATGTCTAGACATCTTTGAATTTGGTTTTATAAGTCATGCGAAGCACTTTTGTTTTTTGTTTGACTCGATTGTATCTTTCCGAAATCTGTTTCTGTTGTTCGTGATATGTCTTCTTATAAGACTACTCGTTTACTGACATCTGTTCTATCGGATGTGGCAATTCTAGTAAATTTTCTGGTCCAAGTTCGCCAGAAAAAGATGCAGCCATCTACTTTTGCATTCTTTCAAATCCGCTTCAAAATCATTATCGTGGTACTCGCAGAGCGTTTTGTAATCTTTCAGATATCTGATGAGTGCTTTCATCCGATCGTGGTTCCAGATAACTTTCTGAGCATTCTTGGTTTTTTTTTTCTTTTATAGGGTTTATTAATGAATTTCTTGACTTTCATCAAAGGCCATCAAAGTCGATCTCTACCTCCTGCCCAAAGTTCTCAAAGTTTGCGTCCGCCATTTTGATTTTCACGCCGAAACGATCGTGTTCACATGCACAACTTGTCTCTAGTACGCTGCTCAACCTGTCACTCAGTTAGGTTGAACTCGGGTCAGATTTTAAACCCATCCTGTAAACAGCAACAAGACTTTGTATGGCGACTGGTTAATCCGGTTACTAGGTTAAACCGGAGAGTAACTTCAAAGTGCATGCGAATTCAAGATATGAATTTGAATGTTTTCAACTCTGCCAAGCGTGTTGCCTCATGACTGAAGACTCTAATTACCACGTCATTTATAATCTTGAAATCTTGATGATTTTACTTTGTTTAACATTTTATGTTCAATTAACAATTGTTATGACAAATTGTCGAGTGTAGAGAACACGTTAATCATATCAGGTTAGCTGATTTTGTCGCACTTGCCGAGTGAGCGATCAGTTCAGCTTGCCATGCTCAGCTGCCGGAATAGTTTGTCTTGGTCAGACGTCTGAATTTCGTAATACTTACCGCTTCTCGGGTACGTTGCCACAAATACATCATTTGGACGAACGATAAAATCGGGGATTTTATCGAGTCGCTCTGTTTTTAGTGATCTGGCAAACAGTAGGCCGTTGTGTTCAAGTAGATCGATGCTCGCCATTGTTAGTCAGACTTGTTTCGTTTGTCATGTGATCTGTAATACCAATTCCAGGCTTTTCAAGTCTTCATCATTTTAATGAACACGGCTGATTTATGACGATCTGAACTTGTGTGCCCAGTCTTTGTAATATAATTACCTTATATTGCCTAAAATTCGTGCGTCGATCATGAAATTAACGCCAATTTGACAAATATATTATTGCGCGGGAGTTTTCTAAGCGCTTTAATTTCGACAACTTTAATTCAAACAGAAATATATTTTTTATAGCATGTCAAAATAACTGCTTCAATCGTTTCACGCTTTGAAGCGGCCCATGTATGCAGGCACTTATTTTACCGACCCAAAAAAAATGGAAAGCTAAGTGGACTTTAGTGGGAAAGAAGGTCAACTCAACTATCTTCAACCCTCGACCACGCCAAGGATCAAACCGGGAACCTCAGGTATGAGAGGCAGAGATCTTACCACTGAGCCAACCCCTCCTTAAATATGTGCGTTTATGTTACTGCAGCTAAACATTATTTCTTAGGGATGGACCACTTGATTATTGAGGGGGAAGATGGAAGAATTGGTGTGGGAAGCAATCTTTTTTAAAAAAACGTCTAATGTTGCAGGATGTTCAATTTTTGTTCTTTAAAGAAGCCTAGACTGGAAAGGGATACGAACTAGACACAATACGTTCAGACGACAAAAATATTTGAAAACAAAATAACTTAAAAACTAAACATAATTTAAAACTAAAATGGAACCGACGCTACAACTCATGTAGTGAACGCCAACCAGTCACAATTTTTACTGCGTAATTTCCCTAGTTTTAAAACAACTTCAAAGAAAAGTCTTGAAAACTAAACCTGTAGCAATCTCTGTCCAACATTTTCTTCTCCGTTTTCATTTTTTAAGATGGCGGATGCCTTTTTTTGTTTTGCTGATTTTAAGATTTTGGAGCTCCATAATCATTGTAAAACAAATGTCATCTCCTTTTTTATTTTAAAGATTCTTTCATTCTTGTCAGCTCTGGGACTCAGAAAAAAGCAAATTTGATTATTGTCAATTTACCTTTAAAATATCTAGAACATCGTGCACGTTGTCCTTTGAAATAAGGAAAGCTTTCATATTGTTTCTTACTAGCCTAATTAATAAAAGGATTTGCAAAAAGCCAGCAGCTTTAGCATTTATTATTGTTCTGTTGATCTTGTATATTCTGTTATATGCTGCAATGCTGCTTTATCTTTCTTTCATTAGGTAACCGGGCAACGCATTAGTAAGTGAGGGAAGATGTTGAAGACAGTACTGGGGACGAAACTGAAAACTGATCAGCTGAAGTGAAAGAGAAGCAGACTTGATATATTGGGGGCTAGATGCCAAAATCAAAATCCAATCCACTCCCGGCCATCCTCTCCTGATACAGTTTATCAAATGCCTCGTTTTGCTCAGCTATGAAATAGTTTTTCCAGTCCCCAACTTCTCCTTTGCGAATAAACTCGGCTTCATTAGGTTTGCGGATTTTTTCAACCCCTGGACGAAGGCTGATATTTAAAGCCGGATTCGCTTTCATCTCCTTAAACGTGCACTGCTTGGTGATTAGATCGATGGTCTCCTCAGAAAAATCTTTCCCTACAAACCTGGCGATTTCACACACACTGTGCCTGAGATCCTATCAGCAAAAAATTTTAAAGGGATAGTAAGTGAGCCGGATTTGTAATAGGCTTAAATAGAAATAAAGCTCAAGTTTTGAAATGCACACACAGAGATGACAGGTGAAATAATTAGTAAATACACGAGGAAGCAGATTTCTTAACTGTTTTGAAATGCTGATCATATCCTATGTATGTGTATCTTCCCATACAGCCAACCGTATGGCTGGGACCAAAGGCTTGGCGTCTCTTTCCGCTGACGGTGTGACGAAAGAACGCCAGCGCAAATGTTCAATCCTCGATAAGGCCGGGAATCGGCTTAACAATCATAATTCTTAGTTTATATATCGTTGTGACTGTAAACTGTTGGTAACAAAGTTTTCAAGGCTATATCCTTTTAGCAAACTGCCCTAGAACCTTTGTACAATTGGTAAATGGCCAGTGTGCTGTGGGAGAGGTCGAGGTTCACTTCTACCCAAGCTCTTAAATTAGCTGATGAGAAGGTGCTGCTTTTATTCTTAGATCTGTAAACGTTTTGAATTTACTTCTTTTAGAGTAACTATTCTGCATTAGTTTTCCCGATGTTTTATTCCTTTTCGGAGGAGCATTTAAACGACGGAATAAAAAAGCTTGAACAACTATGATTCAGGAAATCCCGATAAATGGAAATCTGAATAGATTATGTAGAGACTAAACTTGGTGCATTTAAAGCTTAACAAGACGAAATAAGAGAAGCTGCAAAACATAGGAACGCAGAAGTAAGAGCACTAGACAAATCTCAAGTTCAAATCATAAGTCACCTTCTTTAGGTCTTCATATTTCAGGAACAAAATGTTTGGATCATTTCTGTGATTCCACCATCCAAGAGTATGGTCAAACCAGCTGTTGTATTCAACTGCATGAAAAGAAAAAAAATTAAAGTAGCACAACAAACAGACGATACTTAAACGACACCGACTTCTAGATTGTTCAACAAAGATTAAACACAAAGCTCGTAAAAACATAACCACCTTTTAGGTCCGTTTAAGTCTAAAACTGTGATTGAGGTTTTTCTAGTTTCAAGATAAAAAGTAATCCTTAAGGGCAAGATCTTGGGCACGCTTCTCCTTGTTAAAGGAATCCTCTTTTGTCTCTAAAAGTTGTTTTCAAACAACAGAAAAGTAGTTACCAATCATGAAACATTATATGAAGGTCCAGCTGTTTCGGACTAAACAGTCGCCGTAAAGGAATCGTCCGCTGTATAATATTCTATCTTTCTCTTGTCTAAAACAACTTTTAGAGACAAAGTAAGTTTTGTATGAACCAAAAGCTCGTCGCAGCCTATAGTTAGGTTTGCTACAAACTTCTTTCCTGTTCTTCAAAAGCCGGTGATAACAGCCTTTCTGAATACAAACGCACTTCTAATGAATATGATATTTCTTGCCCTCAGCCTCTCGACAACTCTTAACGTTAATTTGTCCTTGTCAATCTTAACACTAAAAACACAAGTCTCTTGTCTTTCCTCTCAATGAAACTCTAAAGTATTATTGAAAAAGAAGGTACTACATGGCCGCGCGGGGATACGAATTTTATCTTCTAGCTTTTAGCACGAAAAGAAAAAAATTGTGTTCCCAAGCAGCTATGTAATGTTCTGTTTGTTTTGAAGATACTAATGAAATTCCTACATAAAATAAAATTTTTTTGAGAAGAACCGGACGCGTGTCTGAGCGGGAAGCTCTCTTGTAATTGGCTTGTCATGTTAGTAACCATGGCGACACCAATATCATCTCACGTTAAAGACAGAAATAGTATCTTTACTACTGATACTACTTTACTTCCTGAAATTTCATCACTATATGTATAACAAAGTCAAATACTCGATGTACAAACCTTTGCCTTTCATAAAAAGCGACAGATAATCTGAAAATGTTCCATCAAAATTAAAACATCTAAATCCTCTTGTGTGATGAAATGCAGACACAGCAGTATCTTTTGGGTTTCTCATCACGTAAATACATTTGCACTTTACCTCCCCCCCTGATACTCCGGGTGGCATACGATGGAAAGGGAGGTTGGTCTTCATTAGCCGGGGGGAGGAGAGTGCATCAAATTCTTCCTGGACTTTTGATTGATCGGGCCACTGATAATCCTTTGACAAAATTCCCGGTTCAAACCAAGGAATACTTGTCCAAAATAGTGTGTCATCATTTTGTGCATTATTGTAGACTTGTCGAAGTATTTCCTGTGTCCACGTTTTACCTAGAAAGAAGCAGATTAATACATTATTTCTTTTAGTACGAGAATTAAACAGCAACCTCTCGTTTATCAACTTCGGTAACGCTCTTAATTGAAATTCCATGCAAAATTACAAGTTGTGCCGGTTTGTACCATAAGACCCATTTTAGAATACTGTGCGCCTATTTACCACCACGCACTTCTAAAGTACTCTAATTCTCCCTCCCAACTCTTCATATGATGAATGCATCGCCAATTTCGGTCTCATAACCCTCAAGGAGAGACGAGCCCAACCATTGCAATCGGTTCTTCTCGTCTATTATAAGTGAATCAAATCATAAGCTTAGCAATTACTTCTTGCCACCCGTCAACAACTCGAAGTATAAGCTCAAGCGCCAGAGGAACTTTTTCTTGTCGATCTAAGATCTATGATCTGATGTTCAGACGAAGGGCTAACGCTCGAAACGTCAGCTTTTCTCGTCATCTCACGGCGACGATAATTCATTTATCATATAATACTTCAAGTTTATACTACTCGATGACGCATTCAATAGTTTTTTTAAAAACTATATACAACGAGTTGTAATATATTATTCAACTCGGCCTTTTAGCTTGCGTGCTGTTTCGTGACTAAAGACTCAACGAACCACGTCATTTATAGTCGTCAGTGTTATTTATTCATATTCAAAAAATGCTATGATCGATAAAACTGCCTAGTGCAGATGTAGATGACCAACTTAGAAGCGTTAATTATAACCGTTCGATTAGAGAGGCTAACTAGATATCGAGGTCTTGCGATTGATCATGAGAGTTCAGTTTCCCTTGCCATATTCAGCTGCCGGAATTCAGTTCCTCGTGTAGTCTAGACTTCTATTCCAAAGGTTTATAATACTTACCGCATTTCGGGTATGCTACTACAAATACATCATCTGGACGAACGATAAAATTTGGGATTTTATCGAGTCGTTCTGCTTTTATGTAAGTGGGAACAAACAAGCCGTTGTGCTCAAACAAGTCTATGTGGTTTGCCATTGTAAGTGAGACTGGTTCAGTGTCATCTGTCACGCGATCTGTTATACTATTCCCAGGATCTCCAAGCCGTCATTAACACGGATGTTTTTGGGAGAGACTGGCCTGGGTTACCTTTCTCTGTAATAAGATAATATTTTTGTTCGTTCTTGGAAATGGCAATCGATAAATGTTTTTGGTCGATTCTCAATAGATAGATTGATTTTTTCTCAAACTCAACAACCACAGGCCCGTCGGAACAAAATTGATATGGAGGGGGGAGGGGTGCTGTGATCATAGCATAGAGGTGCAGTCAACGTTATTCTTACATAGAAACAGTGCATGAATGACAAGAATTTATTGGGGATGGGGGAGGAGGGGCGGGGGGCAACAGCCCTTCCGACGGCCCTCATTAACTTTCTTGTCTGGATGAAATTCTCACTAGCTATTACAGACTAAAAAGCTAGTTATACTTACAATATAGGAAGGACTCGGTCATTTCTGCTTTTAGGTATATACTCTATCGGTGATTCGAAAGAAAGATTTTTGAATTGTCGTTTTATGCCTCCTGTTTTTTGCGAATCGGTTCCGTGTTACGTGATAGGTCTAAAAAATTCGAACAAAAATCAGTTTTGAGTTCTTTCAAATTCGTTATTTGATATGTCTCGAAAACTATAGTTTGAGTAATATTTCAATAATATTTTCATGAAGATTTAGGACGCTAACAACGTCACACAACGCAAAGTGACGTTTTGGAAAAAGCATAGAAATCAATATAATCACCACACATTATTGAGTTTGGTTTGTTGTATGTGTTGTTGCTTAGAAGTGTCATTTTAGTATTGGGG
>JAOBRD020647190.1:0-15171 GCA_027575215.2 Hydrozoanthus sils
GTCTTAACGCCAGATGAGACTAAATAATTTCTGATGTCGTTAATGCTTACAGTAGAAAAATTAACAAGTTCCGATTGGCAGCAGGAGACGTCGGGTACTGGGTTAATTAAAGATTCTAATTCAGTAGACAAACTACACCGCATTTTAGATATTTTTTCGTGATAAAAGTTTGCAAAATTATTGGCAAGATGTAGACTGGATGTTTGCGTAGGATAACAGTGTTCTTGTTTCTTTTGAAGTAACTGATTGACGGTTTTGAATAGAGCTTTCTGCTTACACTTATTTTTAGAAATTATAGATGAGTAGTAGTCGGATTTCGCATTTCTAATCATATCATCGACCACACTGAATAATATAAAACTCTCTGTCGATGCTAAGGCACGCCTTGCACCATCGTCGCTCTAACTTCCTGCGTTTTTTCTTCTCTACATCGATTGAATCGTTATAATCGGGTATAATCCGAAAAAAGAGTATCATTCCGCAGGGACTCAGTGTCTACTGCCTTAAGTTTCCTTTATGTAATTTCCTTGCGCTGAAAGAGCAGCTTTATGAGTTTTACATGTGAATGAACAGCATAGTGATCGAAGAGTGTGGGGTTAATAAAATCAGGCACAATGCGGACATCAGATACAGAATTATCTTCCATACGTGTGATGAGTAATTCTAAGGTGTTTTCGTTCTTGTGGATGGCACCAATGACAAGTTGTAAGTTCAAGGTTAAAACTGTTCAGCATTCCTGGATTTCAGATGACTTGTTCACATGAAAATTAAAATCACCAGTTATTAATAATTTGGAAGAAATAGTTGCCAGACGCTCCAGCAGAGAACCGAATTCGTTGAAAAAATCGCTTTCCTTTAGACCATTCTGTTCAGATGGCGGAGGCCTATAGACAATAACAAGTCTGATAAAGTCATTTAGATATTTCAGAAGAACGTCCATGTATTCGAATGAAAGGAATTTCATCTGATTATGTTTCCTAATTTTCAGGGATTTCTTAAAAAGCAGTTCAACACCTCCACCATTTGAATCAGTTCTTGGAATATGATGAAAACCATAGCCAGATTTCTCTTGCGTGGTACATATCTTTGTCGCCTGGATCAAGCAAAGTTTCAGTGATTGCTAGCAGATCAAGATTATGCTCGACAACGTAATCCTTGATAAGGAGAGCCTTTTTCCTGATAGAGCGAGCATTTAATAAGCAAAAATCAAGGAGTCTTTCAGGTCTAGTAGAATTTTTCGTTGTTGTTTGAATTCGATTGAGGTTAGATCTGTCGCTTGATTTTGAATAATTAACTTTTACTGGCAAAACAAAGCGGCGTGCATAAAAATGTGGAGAAAATAATGTCGCTATTCTGTTATTTTTCTCTCTAACATACTTTCCAGCTCTGCAGCGGCGGGTCTTAAGGATTCCCTACTCCTTAAGAGTAAGGAAAACAGGTCGGGAAATGATAAAGTTAGAACGAAGAGCAAGAAGTTCAGTGCTTGAATATTTTATTGTTCCATTGTTGTTCATAGCGGGAAATTTAAATCCAGTAATTTGTTCTCGAGCAGAACGAGAAACAAAATCATCATGGTTGTCCGGTCCTGGGTATGCTTTTACATCCATACATATCGTAAAGTCTTCAACGAACAGATTTCTTTGTAGTATTAGAGTTGTTTCGCCGTATTTTCCAGTCTTTCGCAGAGGATAGTTGACATTATAATTTTGCAATAGGTCTACTCGTTTAAAGTTCAGTCGAAGGATGATATAGTATTGCTGGTTTTCTGCAATGTTGGTATTGCAGCTTAAAAGAAAACATCCATACTGGTTGATGACCCCTTTAACCTGCCAATACGACACATTATAAGCCAGTTGTAGCTCGTAGATCACTAAAAATTGAATAAAATGATAGAGCAAGCGTTGTGTGCGGGCAGCCATGACGGCGCATATAATAACAATTTTATCCTATTTTTACTATGTATTTATTAATCCTTCTTACATTGTATTATAAAATTTATCACTGAATTTTGTGTTGTAGATTTTCGATGATCAGTGGGTCAAATAAAGTATTAAAAGATCTTGTAAAAGAACCCTTAAAAGTTAATGTTTTACTTACAGATACTGAAGGGCTTTCATGTTCTCAAAACTTCCATTTGCTATTGAGGGTATTCTATTGTTGTGCAGAAACCTGCATGTGATAATAAGACACGTAAAATATGACTACGCAGAAGGCTCTTATCGTATGACAAAATGACATTAAATTCATCAATGAACTTAGAACCAGTTAAACCGAACCACTTCATCATTATACCTAGGTTAATAATGGTTATGGTCTCCGTTCAGGAGGCATGAAGGTTTACAGGCGCGTGCCTAATACTAAGCGTCTGTCTAAGCTTGTTACTTCAAATAACTTATTCTGGCCACCACTGTTATCCAATTTTTAGATGCCAAAGTGGTAAATAAACAATTTCATTCATTCAGACAGGCATTAACGTCTGTTGGTTTTGTTAATTATTTTTTCTAAGTGTCTCACGGCCAGACACGGGCCGACTTTTGCTATAGTACCTGGTAACTGACCCGTAGGACCCGACAACATTTCGTAGTATTCCCATCACTGTTTAAACCAGACTTAAACCGAAACTTTCCGTTCACTTTTAAGATTTGCGTTCTGCTGCTTGAAAAAAAATGACTGATGACCTTTTTAAGTCGAATGCAATTGGTTTTCATACAACTTTAAAAATTTTTTGCAGACTCAATAACTTATCCTATTATGTTAAAGTTATCATCTTTTTTATATAGTACTTCTGTTGGTTAGAGTCTATATTTAAGCTTTTTATAGTTTTTCTCATTTAAGGGACTCCCCCATTGTATAACACTAAAGACCATAGGCGCCAGACGTCCGAGTTGCCTCGGGGCGAAACCGGAAATCAATTATAAGTAGTTAACGCGTACTTGCACGTGGCATACGGCCGTTGTGATCGTAGCGAAGTTGAAAAGCATCTCAGCTGCCTCCGTGACGATAACCACTGCGACATGACGTGTGCAAGTGCACGTCAACTACTGATATTTGGTTTCCAGTTTGCTTCTGGGGTAACACGGACAGCTCGTCATTAAGGTTTTTATTATTGATGGTCTCAAATGAAACTTTTATTAAGTCTTTGTCCATATCAGAAGAACAAATTTGATAATCTTGTGCATCTAACTAAAGCCAAGCAATATGTTTTGAAAAGTTTTGCCGTTTGAATTACCCAGACACCGCCCTTTTGAATTGAGACGTAACTTGGTTGCTGTGCCAGTCTCCACTCTCAATTAATAAAACAACAATGAACGAGAGATAGTACATGGAGAAGTACATAGTGGGGATGTATGAATTTTATGCCGTACTTACAAATATTGGAGCGCTGCCATGTTCTGGAAGATTCCACTTTGTATCGAGGATACTTGGTTGCAGCTTAAGTCTCTGGATATATACAATTAAACACAAAAGTTTAAACTTGTTTTCTAAATTAACGTGTTTCACAACGCCTGTGTCATAGGCAAATACTTTTTCAAACTATTTTATTAGCATATAACGGAGAAGTGAGAGTAATTTGAGCTGACGATGTTGTCGTGATGACAACAAAACGTTGTCTAATTAGTCTTTCAAAAGTTACGTTCATCAAGATCCTAAAACGTTATTTTTTAAATTTCAATGTCTATCACTTCAGAGCAACTCGGTTTCAATTGTTCATCTCAATGTATTTTTAGAAAGACCGAGTAACCTTCAAAACAAGAAAAGAAAATTCCAACTGCTAAACAAAATTTCCCCAATGTTTGGCGAAACTTTAACACTCTCAGTAAACCACCTGCTTAAAGTGACGGTCAAACATCAAACGGCCCGCAGATGCATCTTTTTAAGATGTTTAGCGGGGAAAGTTTTTATGCAAAGAACTAATAAAGAATTATAAATATTTAAAAAGGAAATATACTTAGTTATTAAATAACACCAATAAATCTGGTGGAGAACAATGTTTGTAAAAGAGTCTATTGACACGTTTTCGACGTACAATGTAAAGAGAATATAGATTTTGACAACAAACAGCGTATTTCTTTGATTTTTCGTATTTGTTGGTTGCTTAATTTTCAAAAGTTATTAAACGCATCTCCTATTTCTATGTGAATTTCAGGTTTTTTTTAAAACTTTCAACATAATCCCGTCGTGTTTATCAGAAAGTGCATAGACACGGAAAGTTAAGAAAATATGAACGCTCACTAAAGCAATACTTACAATGATGTCTGAGCTAAGGTAAACCTGAAAAAAATGTGCCTTGTGCGTACTTGAAAAACCTTAATATCTCAACAACCAAAAGAGTTCCTTAACTAAATAAACAGCGTTTTTCTTCTTTAATTTCTTCAAAAAAACCTTTGTAGCAGATACATACAGTTTTAGAATTTTTTCCCGAATGGCTATCCTCTACATATACATTAACAAAGAAACTGCATAGCTGCTATTAGCTGTTCATGAACAGGGCCATCAATCTATTCGTATTATTCATTACCAACAACCCGTGATCAATCATTATGTTTGACCAAAAATGAATAAGTGAACAGTCTAGTTATATAATTAGTTGCTAGTTATAATCTCAAACAGACACAAGAAAGGACGTGTAACATCACGCTTACAAAATGTTGGTAGCTTAAGACTGATCTAAGATTTCGACAGCACACCCAAATTGAAACTGAAGCTGAAGTTATCAATCTATCATTTTCAGTTTTCTTTTTCTCGTGAATGCTTTGTTGTCATACAAAGATCTAAAAAAATAACTATCCATATTAAGAAGAGAACAAACTTGTTTTTTTCAAGAATACCAAAATACCATAACTCTTAATTAAGCAAAACTTACAATGTGTGAAGTGAGGGTAAGTTCCTAAACGCGCCTGGTGCTATGAAAGATATCTTGTTGTAAAACAAGACCTTATGATCGATAAAACGTAAAAAGTAAGTAGTGGATATCGAGAGACATAACTAACGTCGCCTCACCCCCTACAAGGAAAATTGCTGGTAGCTTTTAGACTGATCTAAGATTTCGACAGCACACCCAAATTGAAACTGAAGCTGAAGTATCAACCTATCATTTTCAGTTATGTTTTTCTTTTCTCTGTTTTGTTGTCATACAAAGACCTAAAAAAAGAACTATCCATATTAAAAAGGGAGCAAAATTATTTTGTTTAAGAATACCAAAAAACCATAACTCTTAATAAATCAATACTTATAATCGCTGAAGTGAGGACAAATCCCTAAACGTGCCCGGTGCTATAAAAGATATCTGGTTGTTTAACAAATGCCTAAGAAAGAAAGAGTAAAAAAAAAAAAGATCGGAAGTTAAATATATTTCTGAGTTTAAAATCATCACGGTTTAACTAGATCAAAATCTCAATTCTCCCAAGATACAGCAAATCAAGAAAAACGGCCAATCAAATTGATTGTACAAACCGAAAAACGGCCAATCAAATTGATTGTACAAACCGAATCTCTGATCTCGCTGTTCAAACCGCGGCAAGTGAATAAAAAAAATAAAGGTAAAGGCACCGTTATTTAACGTCGGTAGTTCCTTCAGCTCTCAGAGAGTGCTGCTATCAATGGAAGCCGACGGTGCACCCTTTACCCCCTCCCTCTGTCAGTACTCCATTTTACGGTTATTCAAAGCTACAGCTACACTGATCAGAAAGTCGAAACAGACGTGCAGTCACCAGGGATCGAACTGGGGACCTCTAACTCCGAAGGCCGCGCACTAACCAACTGAGCTACGCCTGCTCCAAAAAAGTTTAAAATTATCTCAACAAGAGAAATAATCGATTAATCGAACTAAGTTTACATTATGTTTGGAAAGTACATTGAAACTAAGTTTTCTCTTCAAAAAAAAGGCCATAAACTACTGTTCCGGGATCACACGCCAGTTTATGAGTCGTAAGCGTAGATGGTGACATTTTCTATTTGGCAAGAAGAAGACATGTGGTTGAGCGTAGCTGTGTTATGGCGTAGTGACCAAAGAAACTTGCAGCTGTTGTAATGGAAGCCTTAAGTTGACTGGGTCTTGTTATCACCAAAGTGCCACAGAAAGTCGTTGTTGCACTCGCAAAGTTGCTGAATGGACGGCAGGTTTGAACAATTTGCAAAATGCTAGTGCTTAAATACGACAATGCTTTTATGTGTTTCTTTGTAAATGAAAAAAGCCTTTTTTGTTTCGACAAACCCGTATAAGAACACATGGCTCACTGTGTTGCCTTTTTGGTTTGTTTTGCTTGTGATGTTTGAGTTTCAGTGAAACTTTTTAACTGTTCATCGATCGATCATTTTACATTTTTGCAAACCGTCTCTTCAGGTTTTTTTTTCTTTATTTAATCTTGTTGCTAAACTTAGATATACATTTTCTGAGTCTCCCTTGTTCGCTTTCGAGTTAAATTATCGGGAATCGTCTTTATTGACGGCAATTTTATTAGAAACAAAAAAGGGAAACTATAGTGTTTTTCGCTTTCTAGCTGTGGATTATCGGCACAACAAACCACAGTTTTTTGACCAATCACAGCGCGCGTACTATTTGGGATATTTTAAATAGAATCTGTAACTGGGGTTTGTGTTCGTGCGAGAGGAAATTAATGGACAGAAATTCAAATTATTTAGTTCAACATAAAATTATTGAGCCCTACTTCATAGAAAGTGCGGCTAACAGGATTTTATTCACGATATTTGTGCTAATCCCCGAATGATCGGGCAAGTAATAAGGGATTTTGCACAATTATCGTATCGAGTGAATAAATCCCGTACAAAGCACTTTTTTTATGTTGTGAACTGTTTTTATATGAATTACAATTTGCATTCAGAAAAAAAAACGGACTTGCATTGGACTGCATGTGTCTATTCTACCTATACGCAGTTTTACTTGGAAACCAACAAAAGTTAACACGAAATGCACTTTTTGATTCAAATGACAATTTAAACGAAAAAAACTGAAACTTTCTAGCGTAATAAAATCCCGAACAAAGCACTTTTTATGAGATAAGCCGTTTACTAAAGGTAACACAAACCTTAAAATTGTGTTTTTAGTTGATAATGCGAGCAAACACTAGTAAAAATGAACACCACGGCCAAGTTTTAATATCGACAACAACATCACATTCTTCAAACCAGAACTTTTAAGAGGCGTACTCTGTAAGATTCGATCAATTTTAAAAGGTCGCGGCCCGGGTACCTCATCGATTTGGCTGACTTTTGCATGCAGACTTGTTTTTGGGTCCTAACTACGGAATGGAAGTTCTAAACTTCTAATTCATTTAGTTTGTGAGTTCTGAACATGGGCGGTTTTGGTCGGCCTCGAAAGAGAGCCAATATGGCGGTTCGAAGCACTTTTTGTCCACATTCCTTCCAGCTCACCATAACCTTTCACCGAAAACCATTAACACCATTTTAAAAACTATCTTTGTACTCTTATTCTATGTCAAGCATTTCTCTGATCCACGTCACTTTTGAGACACATAGTTTTAGTGCAGATCGAAAGTTCTGTTATCTCCCATGTTATGTCAATTGACAGTTTACTATTTATACTAAGTAAAGATCTTTTATAGCTAGTTTGATATGGTAAATAAAAAAAATAAGCAACTTCTTCACAATGAGAGGAATTTTTTTTTTGAAGATGCTGAGGTTTAGCCATTGCTCGACTGTTTTCCGCTTCTAGTACAAACAACAGTAAAGGCAAACTTCGTACATCATCATTAAAAATTGTGGAAAAGTTTGCATATTTTGCTTGCAAACAGCCATTTACTAACTTTACTGCTTTGTTCATATTTGCATTATTATTCGAATGATTACTGAAGACGATCTGCTTTCACTAATTGATCCAAACAAAGAACAACCCTCGAAACAAATCTTGCACGGTTCACAAAGGAAATAGTCCAGCTCAGCTAAGCATCAAAATTTGACCATATTTTTGCGTTTTATGATAAAAACATGAAACTTAGCACAAAGTAAGAACAGACCTTGACAAGCATTTTTTGCTATAGGACTATCACAGTTTTGTCACGTGATCAAAATCATTTTAAAGTGACGTCATTAAAATAATGGGTTTATGCTACTTTGTGACATTATTGCACAATTAGTTGTATAAAATAAACATAATTTCTACTATGAAAGCAAAATGGTGTCAATGTGTGTTATAATGTATATTAATAATAACAATTGTTGCTATGGTAACCAAATATTCTCTGTTTCACTTTCTATTTACCCTTACTTAAGGATCAAAATACTTGTCTTGATTTAGTCGCTGAGAGGAAATAATACGGTTCAATGCCAACAAATAAACAAAAGTAAAGCATTAAAGTGTGAGTTCCATTCAAAAGTGCATAATCTCGTTCGACTAATACCAAGTACTGGGAAATTTTGATAGTTTACCGCTGACCAAAACTGCAGCTGCAAAAAAAAACGCACATGGCATGGGCGGTTTGAATCTCTACAAACAAAGTAAATATTTCTTTTGGTTTGTTTTTCTTTGCTTTTCACAGCAACGACAGGTAAAAAGTTTGTTTTGATAGTGATATCAATTGAAGCTTGTGTTTTTATTTATTTAATGCGAACTGAAACGTATAAAACTAAATGAGAAAAAGTGCATTTTCGTTCTTGACTTACAAAATCGACGCTCGACCAGAACACTTCAAATTTTCGATCTTTCAATTAGCGAGTAATTGTTTCTGTATATATTTGGTAATTTGTGTTATTTTGCTAAATGGTTGCTGTTTGTTGCGATCTTTTTTGGCCCACATTTCAAGAAGAAGTCCTTCGAAGTACTGGGGGATCTAATTGAAGACAGCGGTTGGGAGGGAACACTAGTGCAAGCAGGTGTTGCCACTCTGGGAACAGCCAATTCATTTGTTCACGTAGCCAATGTTACGCGAACGCATCGTGCTCATCAAATAACAGCCTGCAGCATGTATTGTTTGTTGCAAAAAGCTTGTGCTGAGTATTGCAAAGGTCTAGAAGAGGGAGAACAAAAGCTGTCTTTCGATGACTGGAGCTCTAACAAGGCTGCTTTGCACCCTCAGTTCAAGTTCTGTTTTTATATTCTACAGTTGGAGCTGGTGATGTTGATCTTCGTGAGGGCTGCTCGAGAGGCAGATTTCAAGCCTACATAGACGCATTGCAAAGATTGTTCCCTGGTTCTTTGCCCTAGATCACATCCACTACGCGCGTTGCATCTCTGTTCATCTACGAGGCATGACAACTCTTGAAACGGTTCACCCAGAGCTCTGTGTTCAAAGAATTTATGAAAGGGGGGGATTTTGTTGTCAAGAAGAGCAGTTACAGATTTTCGGCAATGGCCATCGACCAAGCCCACGTTCAAAATAATGCTTCAGTAAAGGGGTACGGTGGAGCAGTGGGCCTCACTGAGAATCCTGCTGCCTTTCGACGCTGGATGGCTTCAGGCCCGAAGATGGCATGAGTGATAGGAGAGTTTCAAGCAGCAACTGAAAAGGCGCAACATACCAATTTTCGTCATCATGAATAGAGAAATCACGTTCAGAAGTTGTTTTAACATGATGTTAATAATTTAACGAATACCATTGAAGAAATGGAGAATTCTTTCATTGATAAGAGTGTTAACTCTCTTCCTCTAATTCGCAGTCATTTAAAGAGAAGACCAAGTCGCAGTAGTAACCGGCTAGCTTAAAGAATGACTGTGCTCTTTTTCACAACTGTATGTTGCGTCATAAGTACGAAGTGGCACCCTGGATGAGTTTTTTGAGCATGAAAATCAGGCGTACACACCAGCATTATCGCAGAATGGAAAGCTGGGAACTGGCACAAAGTCAGATGTAATTGGATGTTTGGAAGAATTCACCCCTTCAAAAGAAAGAGTGGTTAAACCAAGTGCTTTTAAAAGTTATCATTCTTGACGGGGTAGCTGTTGTAAATATGCTTCAACCCAGGCGTGCTAAAACATTTGCAGAATACAGCTAACGGATTTCACTACCATATATTACATTCCAGTTGGACGAAGCAAACAAAGTTGACGTCATTTTGGATCGATACCTCCCAGACAGCTTAAAGCTGAAATGCGTGCCAAGCAAGGGAAAAGTGTGGGGAGGCGTGTTGAGCCTGCAACTTCGATCCCTGGAAACTGGCAGGCATTCCTGCGCATCGATGATAACAAAGAGGAACTCTTTTCATTTCTTGCCCACAGTGTTGTTTCCATCGACAGTCCGAAACAGATAGTAAGCACCCGCCAGACCGAGTTTTTGTGCAACGAGTCAAGGGACTTTTCAAGTCTAGCACCATGCAGCCATGAAGAAGGGGACACCAGAATTATTCTACACCTAGAAGACGCAGTCACTCAAGGCTATGACAAAGTCTCGATTAGAGCTGTAGATTAGAATTGTTGTAGTTTTATCTGTGTCAGCTGCTCAGCGCCTTGACGAAACAGAAGTCTGGATCGCATTTGGATCGCTGAAATTGCACACAGTTTGGGATTCCTGCTGAGGAACAGTAACTGTTTTTTATTTTGTTATTATTTTTTTTAATTTCAGCAGCATGTACAGTTTATGTCTGTAATTTGGTTTTCTGAAGAACTTTCGTTATTTTGCAGCTCACGAGATGTCTACAGCATTGGGAGCAGATAGATAACTTGCCTCACCAGAATTTCAAGCTTTCAAAGGCTGTGATATAGTATCGTCTGTCTGTGGGAGAGGCAAACGAACAGGTTGGGAGTTGGGAGACATGGAAAACAAATCCTGATGCCACACAAGCATTCTGCGCTTCGGCTTCTCAACCAGAATCTATCGAGAGGTTGCCTCAACCATTAGAGCGATTTTTCATACTGATGTATGATCGTACAAGCAGTTTGACGTGTGTCAATCAGGCATGAAAGCAGCTGTTCACACAAAAAGGTAGATAAATTGAGGGTTTTCCTCTGACCAAGGCAGCGCTGATACAGCACAACAAATGAGCAGCCTATCAGACCGGATATTGCTGGGTCCCAGTGCCAGAGCTCACTTCCCCCAGTGATTGGGGTTGGACGACGAAGGAGTCAAACGGCTGGGAAGTGTGCTGATCAACGTTGCCGGAAGCTAGCAAGGCTTGCAGGGAATTGCTGCGATGTCAATACAGGAAAGGATATCAAAGTCGATGCAAATGCCGAAAGGCAGCACTAGGGTGCACTACACTTTGCCAGTGTGGTGGACTTTGCCCAAAACGTAATCAGGAAAATAATGTTGGAGTGGAAAGTTACAGTAAATTTAATTGAAGAATGATGAGAACAACGCTGTTGGTAACACTTTGTAGGTGGTAGTTTCAGTTTTAATTGATGATTTGCCACTATTAAGTATAATCCCTTTGTAAGCGGCTTAATTTTTAACATGCACATTTGTTTACATATTTAGTTATGTTTAATTAACAAACGCTAAAAGTGACTAATTAGTATCGAAAATTTGTTGCTAAGTAGAATAAAGCGTATGGTAGTTTCATTGTTAGCGCTAAATGGTAAAACCTACGAACCAAAAAATGGTTATCTAGTAGTCGTTTCCGGGACTCTATTCGACTCCCTCACCGCCATTCTCCGCTTCTTCTTGAAAGTTTACATGAATTTCCCATGATTGTGAACTGTTGCAATGAATACGGATTGTATGAACTACTATCGTTTCCTAAAATATGTAAGGCTGAACATCGGGTGCATGAGCCTGCGATTAATGTGAGTTTTAGCTCAAAATCATACATTTCGTCCGCCATTTCGAATTATGACGTCACATACCAGCTTCCACAATTTGTAAGTAATATGCCCCTAACACGAACAGTCTCTTTAAGGTAATATTTCTGAGCTAAGACATGATAGACTAGGAATAACAAGTCCAAAACGGCACTTATTGGCAACCATGTTGACTAACAACGTCACAAGATGTTACAAGACGAATCACCGTTTCATGCTTTTATCACAAAATGCACAAACATATCACTTAGCAGCTAGACTAAAACCGCTTTCTTGAAAGAAATGTTGTCTCTCAAATGTGTTACACATAACTCAAGCAAGCGAAACTATAACTATTAAAGTAGCCAAACAGAAAAATATTTCTTGTGGCCATGTACAGTTGAATACACAGATCTAAATATTAAGTCAATGTATTAAAACGTGCGATGTCTAATTATAATCTTGGCCTGAAGAAAACAAAGACATGCTTGATTAGGTACACATTTATTTCTTTGTCACGAAAGCACTACATATAAATTTCAAAAAGCTCAAGACTTGACTCATCTTTTGTGATTGAGTTATTTTATGAATCTTTTTTTTTTATAAAAAAAAAAAGTTATTACGCAAAAGCCCCGAAGGACTGCTCAATCAGCCGGATTAATTGTTGACCTACGCGAAACTCGGATCGACCTCCATTTTCCACAGCAATGTCATGTTACCCATCACACTTGGAACGTTCGCAGAAACTCAAAATAAGGGTCATAAAGTAGTTCTTGAAACAAGCGAAAGAAAAGCAGGTACCGTTTGAAATTATCTCTAAACTACTGCACATAACTTACCGGTTAGTCATGCGAACGCAGATCAAACATTTTTGTATTCGTGTAAATTCATGCAAACTCGTTTTATTTCAGGCTTTCACAGTGAAAACAAATTAATATCAATTTCCAATGAAAATCAATCGCGATTAGCCAGCAAGGTAAACATTGTCGCCTCGTTTTCGAACGCTCAACGAGGGGTAAGTTACTTACAAACGAACTTAATTTTTAAAATTTTCTTTCGTCTAAAATGAGCAACTACTATATATAACTAACACACAAGCCCTTTAAGGTTGCCTGTCAACTGTTTTGAATGGCAAACAACCTACAAAAGGTTGAGCAAACGACCTGGCAGTATGGTGAGTGCCCTCATTTTGACGCAGTGTGGGCCCCTCCCCCCGCCCCTCCTCCCTAAAAACTCCTAATTATGCCCATATTCGGTGTTAAGAAAGGGTTTAAGTTGAAAAAGTAAAACGTATCGTCATAAGTGTTTATGGTGTAGGCCAATCAAGTATACTTTTTTTTCTTAAAGCAATTCCACTTCTCCTGTCTTCCTACATCTTATCAAACCGTTTCCCGTTACATTCTTTATCTTACTCAGTTTTTTAGTCCTCAGCTAGTTATTTGTAAATATTTGTTAGAGATCCAGCTCAAATTTATCTTGACAGCAACAACGTCTTACATAGAGTGTTATTTTAGATTGTAAATACGCAGTTTCTATTGAACTTTCTCTCTCTTTCTCTCTGGCAAGATTATTTAGAGGCAATGTTCGTATTTTGTATTAATTTACAACCTGCACTTCTGAGGACTTTGCAATTGCGTCCTTTTTTTAGCACGGTGTTGACTTATATTCCCCAGGTCTATTAAATCGACTACGGAACTTGAGTACATTACTATCTGCTGTCGACATCGGGAAAGTTGTCGAATTCGCTGGACATGCGGAAAGACTTGCTGTTCCATTTACAGAGAATTTAATGGCCACACAACTACCAAGCTGTCTGTACATGTCCTCAACAAATATTTTATTGGTTTTTGCTATAGTTTTGCCGGTTTTGGGGATCAAATAAGATCTGCTACGAAATTTTTTGTTTACAAAGTATCTTAGAAACTTAAAAACATTCTCTCGATCGTTCTGACTAAAATTTCCACCTCCTCCCGCTCCCCTCAAAAGTCTAATGGTCCACTGGTCGTTTATCAGATGATGGTTGATAATCAGTAGTTTCGTTGGAACGCTTTTTTAACATAAATGACCACAATACTTGAACTGTGCACGACACTTATCGATGTGCACAAGACGAATCAGTCATGTTTTGAGCTTGAGATAGGTTTTTACACCTTTGTATCCTTAACGCGGCCTATAATTGTGTTAGTGGTTAGTGCATGTTCAAAGCAACAACTGTCGGCTTTTAGTTTCAAGCAAAGTTGTTTTATAACTGTCTGTAAGTAAATCCACATATAAACCACCAAAATTAAACTTGATCAGAGGAAAATAAATTCAGTAAAGATACATTAACAAACAGAGATATTCACTGAGAACGTACCAATGACAGACTTCCCAACCTTATTCTAATGAATTGAGTTAACGGCCAGCCTTTTCTGGGACAGAATACTTCTGCGTGGGAACTTTTAATTTTAAACTTAGAATTCCTGAGACGCAAATTTATATAACAAAACATGTACATTTTACAAAACACCAAAGATTATTTGAAAAAAATCGGGAAAATACTTCACTGTCTGGAAAGGGTCTGCAGATCGGCGGATTCTGCCAAAAATTTTGTTTGGATTGCGGATTTAACAATAGTTTCAGCGAATCTTCGGATCCAATAAATCTGATGGATTCAGTTATTGGCAAAAAGTCTTCGCGTATTACGGATTCAAAGCATAATTCTAGCCAAACTGAGGATCTTTCAATGGCCGGATCGACGGACTTGGGCCTGAAATTGCGGTTATCGGCGGATCCTGTACCCCCCTATCATCCCCTCCCCCCCCCGTTCCTGTCTATAGACATTCCCGGCTCCTTTTGTCGTTCCTGCTTTTAGAGATTCCCGGCTCCTTCTAACGTTCCTGCTTTTAGAGATTCCCGGCTCCTTTTATCGTTCCTGCTTTTAGAGATTCCCGGCTCCTTTTGTCGTTCCAGCTTTTAGAGATTCCACCATTTATCGTTCCTGCTTATTCCGTTCCCCGATTCCCGTTCCCCGATTCCCCGTTCCAGCTTTTAGTGAACGGTGCATTGATTTAGAATTCAGTTCAGATCTGTGTATTCAACATGGCCTCTAGGGGGATTTTTCTGTTTGGCTACCTCAATAGTGAAAGTTTCGTCTGCTTGAGTTGAGGACTCGAAAAGCGAGGTGACAATGTTTACTTTGCCGGCCAATTACGATTGATTTTTAACCGGCAATAATAACTTATTTTACTGTGTGAGCCTGAAACAAACTAAAGACGAGTGTGCATGAACTTACATGAATGCAAGAATGTTGGAGCTGCATCCGCTCGACTAACCGGTAAGCTATGAGCACTGCAGTAGTTTAAAAATACTTTCAAACGGCCTGCTTTTTTCCGCTTATTTCAAGAACTGTTTTATGACTCTTCGTGCCGTTTCTGCCTGCTTTTTTTCCGCTTATTTCAAGAACTGTTTTATGACTCTTCTGCCGTTTCTGTAGAGCCCCC
>JAOBRD020647298.1:0-15171 GCA_027575215.2 Hydrozoanthus sils
TGAATTTGAGGCTGAGGGAAAAATTTGGTTACAATTGTTAAGCCTTAGTTTAAAAACTTTTTATAGCTAATTCAAAGAAAGTGATTCAACACTAGTAGCAAATGTGTTGTACATGAAACAGACAGAATAAGAAAGTGGTGATAATTAATGCCAGGGAGGGATCTGCAAGATGTTTCCTTGGGATTATCATTTTTTATGGCCCCCAATTTGTAGACCCTCAAAATTTTGCTGGACACACTTCTTGCATCTGCTAGCTCAATATGCCCAGCTAGCAGATGCCCCATTTTCCAATTTCGTTGGCAAATATGGGCTTATATCCAGAAGGGCTTAAAACCGGGGGAGAAGGGGAGGGGCTTAAAGTGGGATTTTACGGTATTTTTTCTTTTTTCTCTTTCTTTCACTTCAGTGGAATCTAATTAATCATATTTTCGATCTTGTCTTTACTGACTATGAACTGTTGCCGGATAAGAGAAAAGACATTTTCGCGCCAAAGCCAAAAGCGCTAGGCGCAAGCCAGTAACCATGCATCACGGAATAGAAAGTTTAAGCCTTCAGCACACGAGAGCTTTCCCCTGAGCAACTATTTGTTCGTGCCCGTTTGCTTAGCACTTAGACTGCAAAACAGTCCCTTCTTTCGCCCGGGGAGATCGAAAATCCAAGCGCGTTCGTCTACTTAGCACTAGCTCACCGTGTGAGCGTAAATTTCAGTGAGCGTCGGCCTCGTGCAACCTTGAGTTGAAAATCAAACATGTTTATCATTCTCATCATCTTTCATCCTTGTTGCTCAAACTCCTAAACCAGTCATCATTTTTTGCTGAAAAAAAAACACCCGAGAGAACCATATCTCCCCATCGGAATTGAAAATGAACTCAACTGACTAACAAACAACACTGACACTACAAGGAGAAATTCAAAACAGTTTTATTTTCACTACAACAATAACTGTTTTCAAAAATTTCACTTCAATTCACATATCAAGATATTCATAAGTAGACATGCAATTTCTGAAACTTCTGATCAGCTCCTATAACACAGATGGATATATTAACCCTATGTGCATAATATTGTGCTCCCCCCCCCCCACAATTTTTTCGTGTAAAAATTTATAACAGAAAAGGAAATACTTTGACAAATATTGTCAGTCTAGTTTTAAAAATTGCCTAACAATTCCAACTATACACCAATCGACTGAAGTTTACTTCATAGTTTACCTCCATCATCAACAACACAGTTTTCTAATATTGTTCTATTGAAAACAAAGTCAAAATAATTCATCAAGTACACATGCTTGAGTTTCTTAAACTGTGTTCCTTGGGGATTTTTGAAATGCTAAAAAAATAAACCCACTCTCAGACAGAAATAAATAAACACAAACAACTCAAAAATAAAATTTTGAAACAGTGTGTGCAGTAAATACATACGGCAATATTTCACTAATGAATGCAAAATAAAGATAATGTATGTTGCTTTTCTCAAAAATACTTATTAAGTGCATATTCTGTTACATGAATGAATTGTTTTCATCCTAAATAATACTCAAAGACCAATATACTGACACTGACATTCTGACTGGACTAAAAAAGAAACCTAAAATACTGTAGTACAGTTTTGCAAAACTTTATTTCCAAATGGCCTAGATAGCAGAAATTCGGTGATAAAAACTTGATGAAATCACGATTCTTTTAATGGCAAACATGTTTCGGTACACTAACTGCCATCCTCAGTGCAACTTTTTACAAATTCATAAGCCAATATGTATGGTTGAAAAAATTAGCATTGTTTTTGTATGCAAATGTTTTTTTCAGCCAAACATATGAATCTGTAAACAGTTGCACTGATAATGGCAGTGAGTACTACGGTGCCTAAACATGTTTGCAATTAAAAGAGTAATTATTCTTATCAAGTTTATCACAAAACTTTATTATTTTGTTCTAACCAATAAACTTGATGAAAACTGCTTTATTACTTATACATCTGTGCCTGATCAATAAGCCTGGATAAGCTTTACCCCAGACAAATGCTTTCAATTTTCTGCAGAAAAACTATAATGAAAGTTGTTTGACACCATTTCACCCATTATAGAGAAATCAACAATGAGTAAACGATTCTTTGATTAATCAGTGACAACAATAAGCTTTAAAATTGGTACAATGGATAGCTTATCCAGGCCTCGTACAACCAGGCCCTGATGGTGGGAAATGAACAATGTATAATATAATCTTGCAAGATTTGATAATTCAGACCTTCTCTTTGATTATATGGATAAAGTACAGACCATCAATTAGTTATCAATATTGTCAATTGAATACACAATTAGTACAGGTAATCGCTAGGTCTGTTCGCTTCTGGATGACAGCAATTTGAAAAAAATTTTACAAGGAACCTGGAAATTACATGTTTATGACATCAAGGGCAAGATTCTTCATTCTCAACAGTATCCCATGATAAAGCATTGCTTAAAGTGCCTATAGATTTTTACAGCTCAGTGGATAGATCTTGCTACATGAGGAGTAGCGGTGAAAAAATTTTGTCAAAATTTTTTATGGTTCTTGAGATATCAACACTATATGTTTTTAACTCATGACGTCACAAGGTTAGAAGGTAAAGTTTCATTTTTTCGAAATCTGCTGCAAATCCATAACCTTTGGTAGAATTTTAGCCAAACTTCGATGGATGATTTATCTTGAGGTTTTTTTCAGATTTCTTACTAGTTTTCGTCACCATAGCAACAAACTGGGTTCCAGGCTTTAATCAGAATTTCTTAGATAATGAGGTTTTTTTGTCAAACCAGAAATTGTTCAACAAATTACAACAAAATTTATATTTTTCCTACCCTGTTAAAGGAAAAACAATGATTTGGCTTAATTGCCTTGGTGAAAGTTTTTGGAACAGCAGAAAAATAGCTTTTTTACAAATGGGGGCCTGGAACCGAGTTTGTTGCCATGACAATGAAAATTTGTTACTATTCTGAAAAAAAAAACAGTAAGATACATCATCAGTCCAAGTTTGGCTCAAATTCACCCAAAGGTTACGTATTTGAGCAGATTTGAAAAATTGAAACTTTGCCTTCTAACCTTGTGACATCATCAGTTGAAAACATTAAATGTTACTTTCTCTAGAACCATAAACAATTTTGACAAAATTTCTTCACCGCTATTCCTCACTGAGCAGAGTCTGTCCACTGAGGAAACAAAGCCTATACCGAAAATTTCACTTCATAGGCACTTTAACTTACATCAATTATCTCAAGTTTCTTCGAAAATTGCTGGAGATGTAATAAAACTTTTGCAATCTCTGAAATCTTTCAGAAGCTGTTTAAAATCGTTTGTAAGGCATTTTTATGATTTCTAAAAAAATTCGGGAAATCTTCTGAGGAATTTGGAATCTTTGGAAAATGTTTCTAGGATTTTTGAGACTTTCTAAAAATTTCGGAAAATCTTCAGAAATTTTTGGAAGTATACCAGTGACCAATCAGCAATAAGTAATTTTTCCTTGAATAAAGAAAAAATGCCCCTGCTGTTATCCAATCAGCTCGAAGTAATTTTACCCTCTATGTTATAACACTCAGTTACATACACAGTACTGTTATAAAAAAACACAGTCAACAGTGCACAGATGTTTACCACTGACAGCAGTTCTGTCAACATCTAAATTCTTCAGGGAAACAGTTAGTTTTGTTTTCCTGAGACAAGGGACTATACATTAAGTGCTTTGTTATATATCTAGACTTTCCCTTTTATTGAGACTTTTTTCGGTGATGTGTTCATGTTCGGCACGCGGGCAACAAGTGCCCAATTGTATCCCAGTCGGGATACATTTTAATTTGATCAGGGGCACGTGACCAAGAATCAACCAATCGCAGTGCTAATTTTGTTGAGTGCAAGTTTATGTTTATAACAATATTTGTTCTATTTGCAGCTCAAACATTCAAAATGTATAACTTTTGATAAAATCAAAATACAGAAAAATTTTTACCAAGTATGAGAGTAAACCGAAAATGGGAATGATAACTACCATTACAAGGTCACATGCATGACCTGGAAAAATAAAGATTAAATATGAATGCTCAATAATTCAACAATTTGAAATACTATGTCAAACTGAAGATACTATAAAGTTAAATGCTTCTGAATTAAAACAGGGAACATAAACCAGAACAGTCCAAGAATTTACAAGTCTTGTGGTAAACATTAGACCTTATTTTCTTATTCAATGAAGGTCTCAAGATTCTACTGAGTTAAAACTTCTACTGACCTTATGATTGTGTAACTGGCAAAACTTTCTTCTCTATGGTTTTACATTTCATAAGGAAAAGGTACTTTTCTACCTGATTTTAAATGGAGTCACATCTGTACTTGGGTAAACACACTCACTCTTGACATCATGTATACTGAAGCCTACTTTCTTGAATACAAAATACATACTTTCGTGAATTTGTTGGATAAAAAATTAATATTACTATAAGTTATGAAACACAATACAATAAATACTCTAATGATAGCGCGGTTTCACTTCTTTATACATTAATTTTATGCTGCCAATAACTTACTAACTAGTGACGTGAATAGGTAATAAAATGTTTCATTAATAACAAATAATAATATGCAACACACACACACACATATATATATATACATCAAGCCAGGGATCATTGTGGAATACATGTCACTAATATTATTGTTACTAACTTTTAATTATCATATTATTATATAAATGTATTTCAATTATGACTGAATATATAATAATGGTTTAATTCTTTCCATGAAATATATTGGATTGTCATTGGACTTTGAGAGCATTAATGCTTTAAGTATATATTCAGTTTCCATGTTAACTTATAAATTCTGGAACTGACCTTACCTCAGCCCTTAAACATCAAGGCTGGGTTGTTCAAAGGCTAGTTAAACTCTATGTTAAGCCAAAATTGAAGCAGTTTTTCTTCTTATAAATTACGGTTTAAATATTCAATGGAAAGAACTTGTCGATTCCAAAATTACAGCTCAAATGAGTGAAAACAAGAATGTAGGTTAAAAGGGGGTTTGCACTAATCTGCCTTTGAACAACTGGACTCTGGTGAAATCCCTGGCAGTATATTAAGTGAAGTTTGCAATAAAAATTAAGTTATGTATGTGTACGTGCCCTGAGATTTTCTCAGCTTCAAGATCATCAGCAAACTCAGCTTAGATCAAAGATCTATATTAACAATGGATAGACTGAATTTTCAAGGTCGTAGAGCTAACACTCATAAATCTGCATGTCATGTCGTCTGAAAATATGCTCAAAAGAAAAATCTGTCAAATGATTACATTTGTTTCTACATGTAAGTTTTACCAGTAAAACAATCTTATTTTGTGATCACTGATTTATGACAAGAATAACTTGAAGCCTTTCTGATTGTTACACAGAGGTTTGTTGTCAATATGACTTTGACAATCAAGAAGGCCTCTTTACATATTTAAACCATTCTTTAAGCAGCTCTTCTTAAACATTTATCAATGATTTAATCAAAGTTGCAAGCTTTTTTTAGTCTTTTAAGTGACAAATGATCAAATTAAATGGGATACTTAAACACACTTTGTTTCAGAAGCAAAACCAAAGCTTAACAACAAAACAAAGTAACACAATTTGTCATTTTCATAAACATACTTCAGCTTGTCAAAGATATGTAGTATTAGAAGAATGAAACTAAAGACCACTTACGATTACAGTTCAAGTATAGAGTATAAAATAAAATTCTTTTGATATTGTTTAGCTTCAGCCTGGGCACAGAAGACAGAACATTTTTATTGTTAGTGTCAGTATAAACTATTATAAATATGTTAACTAATAAAGTTTGTTTCCTTTTATCAGGTTTGGTTGAGTAATTTTTTAATTAAAATGTTCTGGTTGACAGATGTTTATAAACTTAAAACAGGTTTTTAATTAACTACAAACATAGCTAAATGCTGCTGTATATATGAACAACTATTATAGTACTTTGATTTAAGTTCTAATATATCTGGCCTAGCTCCCTAAAATTCAATGACTGAAATATATTAAGCTATTTCTTAAATAAGTCACATATCATATTAAACAAATTAGATTTCTAACTGCCAAACTGAAAGTTACATACACTCAAGTGATAAAATGTAAAATGTGAAAATAAGCCCCTGAGGGCTTAATTTTGATCAAAGGGCTCTTTTGAGAGCAGGGATGGGGGAGGGGGTAGAATTTATATAATAGACAAAAGTTTGCATTCAAATAGCAAAATATTTTGTTTAAGTACACAGCTCACAAAAGTCTCATACTAATTTTGTCTTTTCATCAACATGCCTGAGTTGTATATACTATGGGGGCATTGCAATTAGGGTATTTCCTGCACAAAAAATGACCATTCCATTTGGAGACTTCTGGAAATTAAGGGAAGAGATATTCGCTAAACATGTAAAAATACAGACTAGATATTAGAAGCTATTCTTGGCAATCAATTTAAGTGTGAGTCAGTTGCTTCAATAAAAACTTGTTATTTTAATTTACAGCTGGAGAAAACACAAAATGTTGGCAAAATACATAATACACTTTGTTACTTTTCAGAAAGGTTGTAACCAGAGTTCAATCAAATCCTTTTTATAATGAAAATTTATCTTCAAAAGATACATCAACTCATAAGACATAATTTGACTGATATATACTTGTTTTACATTATACTTTACTGACTTCTTGCATTAAACTGTTTTGAAAGCAAGTGATTTAACAAAACCTAGATAATAAAAGGGACAACACTGACAATTAGTAGTAACATACATGTTTAATAAGTAGACTAAAAAGACTGGCTTATTTGAGTTAGACTTTGAAACACATAAACCAATGTTCAGGAATCTAATTCTGTAATAACTTCAAACATATATTGTTACAGCTCTGGCAAAATACAGTAAGACATTATTACAGCCATTCCGTAATCATTACCAATTATACCAAGATTTTGAAAGCTCTAATAGAACTTTTTTCACCAAATGTTCAGTATGATCCCAAGAAAACAATTATTTTTATTTCTAAACACATTCAGTTTAGCAATATGTTGAAACTGAGTCCCTAAAATACCTGAACTTTTTCAATTACTATGTACTTTTTGCTACCAACTAACAAGTACCTGGAAACTTTGTGCCTTGCCAGGGGGGGAGTATACTGTTTTCAGAGTAAGCGCAGTGCCACACATCCAAAACTACATCTGGTGTTGACAGACCCCACTATGCGCCACTCATTAGACTTCTTGTCATAATACTCAACACTGTTCACTACCCTTCCCCCCACAGCATAAATCACATCGTTGACAACTGCCACTCCCAGACATCGTCGTCCACTGTTCAAAGCAGCCACTGATTGGTTCCATTCATTTGTGTCAGGGTCGTAAACCTCCACACTGTTGCTGAATGACTCTTTGTTGTCTGAACCTCCAATAGCATAAAGCTGATCATCTAGCACAGCCACCCCCAGACTCCAGCGAGAAGAGTTCATGGGAGCGATTTCTTCCCATTGATTGGTTAATGGGTTATAGCGCTCAGCTGTGTTTAAGGGGGCCCAGAGATGATCAAGACCACCAACTGCATAAACTTTTCCTTGCATCACAGCAACACCCGGGTAATATCGAGCATACATCATCAGGGGCAAAGACTCCCACACAAGGGCTTCTGGATCAAACCGCTTCGCACACATGCTACTGTGGCCCCCAACAACATAAATATAGCCACTGCATTCACAGACACCCGCCCATTTACACTGGATGTCAGGGCCATTGGCAATCTGGTTCCAACAGTTGCCAATCGGGTCATATTTTCCAACTTTGTGTCGACTCACTGTGTAAAGTTCATCATTGACCACCACAACACGAAAGTAGTCCTCCCTTGCCACATGTGCGACCGTCATGCCAGCCACCACAGTCCACTGGAGGGTGTCCACATTAAAGCACTGGACACTGCTTATCTTCTGTCCGTTTGACCACCCACCTATCACATAAATCTCTTCTGAGGCCATTCGTGGCTTTACTCGAAAACTAGCAACGTCACTGGTGACCTTCTTGCCAACAGCAGTCTGATAACAAATAGCTTCCCTAACCAAATCCCGTAAAACAGAATATTCTTTTGTCAACTGCAGAACAACTGCGTCTTCGTTCAGGTAACGCAGGTTCATTAACGGAAACCTTACGTACTGCATTATGTCTGCCACATGTCCTTTTCTGTTCTGAAAATCATGACAAACCCACTTCCACACAGCCTCGAAAACCATCTCTTCTGATTTCACTTTCAGAGTGTCATCGGATATTAGCAATCGAAGTTGCGCGTACGGTAGATCTTTGAATTCTTCCTCGTTAGAAACCGCGGCAAAGTGCCACAGCGAAAAGCGATCGGCATGTTGCTTCAGCCCTTCGAGAGAAAACAGCCCTCCGATAGACTGAAGGCCGAGACAATTCGATGGAGTCATGTTTCTTCGGAGAAAAGTTTCACAATGATCGATCAGAGATTCTAGTTGTAGTAACATACAAATTGCTAACACGTCTTCTACGTTGTGTACATCAATTTTGATTTCGGAAGTGTAAAGATAACTTACAACAAGTTCGAGAGCGTTCGGGCTGATATCTTTCAAGTTGATTTTCTCTTCCTTTGCTTCTATGAATTCAGAGAGAAACATCACCCGAAAATACGGGCTACCGGCCGCTAAAACAACTCGATGAGCCGGGATAGCGTGTCCTCCAGCGAGCAAAACAACATCGCATAACTCATGTCGGACTCTCATTGAATTCAACATATCCATTGTTTCTCTTGGCAGAGAGTCTTCTATAACAATCACAGAAGCCGTATCTAAACTCATCTTTGCTAAAGTGAATTGCCATCCGATGAAATTTAGAGCGGGAGCTAGCAGAATTCACTCCAGCAACCACCAGACACATTCACTCTATTCACAAGTAAATGTCGTCGTGCTTTGTTGTGCGTTGTTGAGTGTTCTTGAAAGGCCGCGGTTATTTGATTTCTGGGAATCTGGGGGCGAGTAAAGTTAGCGGACTGTGATTGGCCAATAGTCTCTCAAGGGAAATATCGGAAATGCCCCGTTCGCGTTCGCGAATGCTTTTGTTCTTTTAGCTTAGTTATTCAGCCGGTTCGCAATTCACAAGAGGAAGTAACAAAGATCGTTGCAATAGCAACCAAAACTATTACACTCAAATCCACCTTAAAATAATCCCGAGTTGCTGTACAGAACTTTGTTCACCGCACAACAATGAACACATCAAGTTGGGACACAAAAAACATATTGCACGATCAAAAACAGATGATAGCAAGCTTATTGAAAATATTGCGTGCCCGGGTCAACATTATAATGACCTGACAAAATACCTGTGCACAATGCTGATGACGGAGATCGTCTGAACGAGCAGGAATTCCCGTGCACGTTGAGTTTTCGAAATAGTTCAAGTAAAAAGTATCCGTTACAAAAACTAAAACTAAGCTTGTGTCTCATATTTACACAGCCACCAGCGGTCTGGATGCCAGTACCGAGTGCTTTTTGGTGACCTTCTGAAGAATTCATTATGAAATAAAAAGTAACCAAAACACAAAAACAATTGTAAAAGCCCATTTTATTTTTTGCGCGAGTTGTAGCACAGTACACAAGTTTTGTATTTTTCTTCGTTATTTTGATACAGTTTTTCGTCTTGCTTGTGCAAGATCTAGCAAACGACCTCTAACTCTCCACCGTCCAGTGACAACCGCTCGAGTTTCATCGAAAGAAAAGCAAAGTATTTATTAAACGCTTGGGTAAGTTTCAGTGAAAGAACCTTTTCAACTCTTTATCTTGGCTTCAGTTTCTAGGTGTCAGTTTCACTAGTTGCGAACTTGCCAATCGTTTATTAATGTTACATCGCTGAGTTCTTGACAGTTCAACCCACTTACTTGTAATCAAGGGCTTATCGCGATGAAAAAAGAAATAAAGAGGTCCACACTAATAGAAAACCAACATTCAGACATTCGAAGTATGACAATGTCAAAAGGCTCACATTTGATGAACGCGCTTGAACTTTCGATCTCCCGGCGAAGGAAGATTGTTTTGTAGTCTACCCACCGGCGGGCAATTTTGGTCTCAGCTCAGTTCTAGTAGGCCCAGTAGTCCACTTTTTTTACTTTAGGCGTAGTTATGTTACACCATGCCACAAAGTGTAATAATTGCCATAAGATGTAATGTAATCGCAAAATGTAATTAGAATCGCCGAAAAATGTAATACTAAAGCAAATTGTAACAAAATCGGCGGAAAATATAATAAAAAGTTCAAGCAAAATGTACTAACTTTTCAACATAAAATGTGATTATGACTTTCTAGCTATAACGCATATTGTATTAACACAAAATGTAATAACTGTCTAATTCGGCATGTCAACCATCTCAAAATCAATGTTACGAATTGGCGTCCATTTTCTTATCTATGTAGACTGATTAAACTTTATTTTTTTTACTTGATTTGAAATAAAGGCGAGATCACGTGGCGCAGCATGTTACAACTCCTTATTCTTTCAACTCCAAAGACAATGTCTCAAGAAAGTGCAGCACGGAATTAATGGGCGGCGGAACCGGGAGGACCTTTTAACTTTGTAACAAACAATCAAAGTTCCCAACGTGACCCCCCCCCCCCCTTATTTTTTTGTTTCCGCTGCTCATGGTACTGTAGAGTGTGTCATTTTAGGAAGTGGTTATATATATCGGAGTTTATATAGATACAGTCACTTAAGTGCCTTATGGAAAGTCCGCTTATTCTTTTAGAACAGCGGTGAAGAAGTTGCAACGTGATGGGCCACCCGATTTACTTCAAATCAGGTCTGAACAATAGAACTAATCTACGTAGATAACGTTCGCCAAGTCATAATACTGATTTTGAGATGGTTGATATGCCGTTAGTCGGTTAAACTGAGAGTTATTAATACATTTTTCGTTATCCTTTTTTAACTTTTTTTCGTCAATGTCATTACAATGTACATTAGTCAGTCATACATTTTGCAGCAGCTTTTATTACATTTTATGTTGGTGCTACTTTTTGTGGCAAATATTACACTTTGTGGCGTAACAGGCGCATAATTTTGAAAATAGAGAAATTATCTGTTTGCTGTTGTTTCAGTTATCTCGGGTAAATTTGTTGATTTGGGCTTTCAGCTCATTTTTATTCAAGTAACAAAAACAGATGAGCAAGTGCCGTGCTTGCATGATTTCCGGGTGCCGTTTCATTATCAGCTCTCACTAAACAAAACTCCTAGCACTTAACCACTTTGCAATCAGCTAAAAAAATTGATTGTTTTAAATATTTGCCGTCGGAAGTTTTAAAATACTTTATACTTTTACGAAATATTCGGACGTTAAACTTTCGGACAAAAAATTGCGGAACAAAACTGAGTTTTCGGACATTTTTACCTGTAAACTTCGGACAAAGGACGACACTCGAAAAAAATTATCAATAAAGCTCGATTGATTAACAAACAACACTAACGCCAACGAAACGTCGAATAAGCCAAGAGAGGTGAAACAGTTTGACTCAAAACGGATGAGATAAACACAACCCAGAGGAGGAACTCAGTGTCGACTTCCAGAAACCTGTCATTGTATTGGAATGTGATAAATTCACGTTGTAAAACTACTTTAATGTCTACTAAAGGTAATGGTCCGAATATTTTCGTATTTAGTTATAAAGTACCGAAGTCTTGAGCGTCAAATCCTCCGTCGGAACAAATTTGTAATTTAATTCGAACTTGCCGTTTACAAAATGTTAATGAGCGGTAGTTCTGCAAAGAGATGGAACCGCGCTTTCAGTATTCGCCGACTGCACGTATTCTCTGAAGTCACTTCCGTCTTTTCAGTCGTGTTTGGCAGAACCTAGCTCAGTCAGCTGCTTTCTTACTGTATTATAGTGACCAAATATTGGTGTGAGAACGCATTTTAAAATTATAATTTTTACACGATCGGTAAATTCCAAAAAACAATGCTTCACTTCCTTAAAATTCTTTCGCGTCTTGTAAAAATCAATTGCTCATGCAATTAAGGCGATTGTTACACACTAAATTAAGTAAATTAGTTTTTACTCACTACTAAAAGCAGTTTGATATTTCTTCCGGTGAAATAAATCTGCGGACAACTTTGGGACACTGTGCAGCGTTTGCTAAACCAAAAGCAAACCAGGCAACGTTTTATGTAAGTAAAACTGTACAGAAAACAGATACGTCAAAAATTTCCGCTTTTCGAAAACCATCTTGCAAACAAGACGTAACACTAATCATGACAAACACAGGAAATTTAGATAACAAAGAAAAAGACAACTAAAAGAATCTCTATGATTGCTTTTTCTATTTACTTACGCTATCGGTATCGTACTGTTTCAAGAGACTTTATGCAGGGTATGTCCCAACTATCCTATATTCATAGGTTGCAGCCGGAATTAAAGGACTGTGATGTTATCTGCTAGCGGCATAGGCCATGCATAGTATCAAAATTCCTGACTTCAAGTACTCGTCGTCCAGATCTCTAGTCTCCAGTCACGTACATTTGTACACAGATAGTTGACTGAAGACGATCAGAGAAAAGGGAGCTCGCCGTTAGTTTGAGTATCGAGATAAAAAGGTTTAAAGAGAAAAAAGTGACGCATGCATTTCACTAACGTTTAACAAAACAAATTACAAATATATAACATACTGTAACTATAAGCTCAAATCCGACTACACGAGTTAACGTCGTATATGCTAACTTCAAAGACTCCCTTTCGGTTCACGCCATGTTTTGAAACAGATTTCTGAAACATGAAATTGGTTTTTACACAGAAGTAACGTTCGTACTCATTTCTTAATTTTTTACAAAAACGTTCTAAACTATAACAGCAAAAATATTGTGTATCGTTCCAATTATTTAACTAGACTGACTGAAACAGCTGTAGTTTAAGTGTGATTTTGGGTCCTAGAATTTGTACTTTGCTCATTATAATTCTAATTATTTTTGTAGCGCAGCATTTGGTGTAGTAAGTGGTTTAAAATACACTTTTGTTCGTCTAATGACTGTAACTGTGAACTAGTTTGTGGTGAAATGGGTTTTAATCATACTGTTCTTTTTCAGTTTTATCAAACTTTTTTTGGGTTAAAAAATTTCAATTACACTTGCTTTGCCACTTTGTTTTTGATGATTTAATCGAAAGTTTTGTTATCAGTATTTAGATCGCTAACTTCAAAATGACGTTTAATAGACCGTAGTTACCCTGGCAACGATCATTGGTTTGATTGAGAACACAACTAGTGAACATTTCCATGGCCGGTATAGACCAGTAGAGTATTACGACTGCAGATAAATGAAAACCACTGTTTTTTCAACCACTTTAGTTAAGGGAAGAAGTCAAAACAATGGTATTTTTAAAGGAACCCAACTTAAGGAATCCTTAGATTAGAATAGGAATTTAAAACGAACGAAGAGTAAACAATATTTATCAAAGTTTTCGGCGAAGTTTGTCGCAGCGTACACGAGTGCTAGCAGTTTTGAGACTCAGCCATAGAAGGGAAATTTTGTTGAAGGAATTAAAACTGGCTAAAGGAGTCGAAAGCCTGATGCTGTTCAGTTGTTTGTGATTGAAACGCCTCTTGTAAATAGACTACACATTATAGAAAACAATATAGAATTGTTTTGTAATAACTTCAAAATTCAATGCAGTTTTTACTTGCAAAAAATGTCCAGACTTCGCTAGAGTTAAGAAAGAAAAATTAATATAAAAATGAAATGACCAGAATAATGAAAGACTACTTGACTTTACTTAGAAATGAACACATTTTGCATGTAAAATTTTAAATGACCGAAAATGTAGTCTTCAGTACATGACTAATTCTCTTTCGAAAATGTTGTTGACGTTGACAAAAATAAACACCGATTTACTAAATATTCGTTTGCCTGCCCACAAAACCTAAGCGGAATAATATTCTCATTTCCCACTTGCAATAACCCTTTTGCAATCCCTTTTCATTTCAAAAGATTTTTGAAAGCAGGCGCTCGGCATTTGGTTATAAAGTTTGAAGTGTATCATGATCAGTTACTGCAAATCTGGGCCATTGCAAATTTAGTTTAATTTCTAAAGTTTGAACATCGAAAATATTAGTACATTTTAATGCATATGTTTTTGTACATTTGTAAAGCGCATCTAAAATTTATATTGATATTTGCGCTATATAAGTTTTATTATTATTATTATTATTATTATTATTATTATTATTATCATTATGTTTTTATTATTATTATTATTGTTAATATTATTATTACTATAAATCGATTTGATGAGTTAAAGACAATTTTATTGAATTCATAGATCTCTAATTGTAGGATTGAAGTGTGTTTGTTATAAAAACTAGACGCCGTAATGCTGTTCACTCAGTTACCTGTTTGTCAAGTAGCTTGTTGGTATAAATTTCGTTTTCGGATACATCATTTAGTTTCTCGTTTGTATGCTTCGCTATTTCCTTGAGTCTGCGAATCATGTACGCTCTAGGCCATCTTTTAGTGTGCGTCATTCGCTAACACAGTGAGCGTTTTTTAAATGATTTGAGCGTAGGAATCAGCTTGGTTTCCAAAATTTCTTCTTCTTTCTCATACCACGATCGAGGAAGTGAGTCCAGAGTCCAAAACATGTGTTCGAGCTGGTGCAGCAAGGATTAATTGTTGATATCGAAATTTTGTCTGGACGACGACGACGACCAATTCAAGAAAAAGCAATTGCAGACTATGACTGGAATTAACACAGGTAAACATTTCTCTAATGTCTTATGAGTGTTATATACAGGAGAAAATTACATGGTTTTCATCTTCAATCTCATTTTGGTACAAATCATCTTTGCTCACGTGGAACTAATGGTTGTTTATATCTCAAAATTTCAATTGCTAATTGGTGGTTCTTTGTTGGTATTTTTGCCAGTGCATGTATTATCACAGTTATATGCTGCTTTTAGTCATACTTAATTTTTTTGTGAAAGCTTAAATAGTATGAAGTTTCAATTTCTCCCTCCCCCCAAAAACTCTTTGTATTTGTTAGTTATAGATAAAATCAATGATTCTACGCCAGTATCGGTCAGCGGTACCATCATTTATGCACGTGACCGACTCGGGCTCGGCCATCTTGTTTTTCTCTCCGCCCGATAACCT